>JAODTR010038560.1:0-20198 GCA_025399935.1 Amblyopsis rosae | reverse complement strand
AAAATATTGACATAAAATCCTATGGTCTAAAGCCTGTTCTCTGGGGGTTCACACTCACCTGCGCATAGCGTAACAATATATGTGGTAGATGTCAGCTTACCTTGGTAGCGCAGAAGGACTGATCCAGCCTGCATACTTCTGCTGCTCAGGTGGATGGTGATCTGGTTGCTGTGGCTTCGAACGACCAAACCCCTCATCAGGATAGACTCGTTGGCCAGCACGGTGTTCTGTCCATTGCCTAGGTCCTCCAACGTTACTCTGTCCCCTTCTGATAGGTTCACATTCATCACCTGGTCAAATGTAAAATAATGCAAAGTTATTTTATTGGCAGACGGTACTCTGCCCAGATGGTTTGTTACCCATCTAAGCAGCCGTCCTTGGAAAGTCTTTGGTGAAGGGCAGGAACTGGTTGGCTTGCTATTGGATGAACCATCTGTGTATCACAGGATAACGTCACGCTGTCACCCCCCCCCCCCCCCCCCAAAGGCCCGGGTATACTACCAAATGTGTGGCCTTGCACAATGTGGATAAGCGCTCGGGCAGTTCAAAGAATAGTTTGGCTATTTCTGTATACAAAAAATGTGGTTTGGAATTAGCAATATTACAAAAATACAATTTATATGTGCACACATTGTTTCCCGTAAACAAGTCAACGTGTCCTCGTGGACAGAACATTTAGGATGTATGCAGACAGACACGGACTGTATGCATGATGATAGTTACGTCTGCGGACGCGGAAAGTTTACTTTGGCCTTAAGATGCCAGTACCTCCTCATTGGACGCTGATTGGACCACGACGCTGACGCCCAACTTGCCTGGCAAGATGGATTCCCACGTGAGTGTGATCCTGCAAACCCAGATTCCTCACAAAATGTTTTGGGTGAATTTCATTTTGAAAGAAATGTGCGAGTGACATACCCTTTGAGATATACACAGCTAGAGATTAGGCACGAAGCTATACAGTAACACATATTACAGTACGATAGATACAGTGTGTCTGTTGACCTTTAGTCTTTAGTGTAGGCTTAATAAAGAATCTCTCTCCGGCGTACTGCACCTATAAAACAGCGCATCTCTACCCTGGTCCTGGGGACCCACTGCCTTGCATGTTATAGATGTCTTCTTGCTCACACACACCTGATTCACATCATGAATGTGTCATTTCTTCAGAGATTGATAACGAGCCATTCATTTGAATCGGGTGTGTTGGAGCAGGGAGACAAGCAGGCCAGTGGGTCACTACTACACCACTACAGCATGTACTGTAATAAGGAACAGCAGATGCTGTTGTAAATTGGCCAGAGTAACATTGCACTTAAGATAAGCACAATAATTGTCAACCTGTCTCCTCCGCTGAGAGCATGTCTACAGTGAGAAAAGTTACAACCACTGTAATAGGCATCTTTATTTAGGCCATAAAGGGGGAAGGGGGATAGCGCTTAATGTGCTCCTCCCTACAGATAGTATCAACTGCAGCGTATTTCATCCCAACAAGATTGGAGAGGAATTCCCACAGCGTACCACAAGGGGGGCTGCAGTACTGTGTATGGCAGAGAGGAACCACTGAAACCACTGAACTCTGCGCTTTTGTTCTGCACTCTGGGGGCAAAGTCTGAGCTCTTCTTCAGTGACTTCTCCTTGACACGGTCAGGCCAGTGTACGGTGTAGCCTGGCTACACCCGACTATTGCTCTCAGCTCAATTTCTTTCACTGAGGTTATAGTCTGGAAAGCCTGTTCTCCTCAGTGTTTTCACAGCCAGCCTGCTGGAGACCCAGTCAGGGTGGGGTAGTGAGAAGACGATGAAGTCGAGCACTCTTATAAAATGGTGATAGAGCTAGACGAGGTGATCAAAACCGTTGTAACAACGCCTATTTGTTAAACGCTGTCTAATAGTTTCAAAATTAACCAGAAGTCGATGCCCAGTAGAAAGCAGGTGCTAGCAAGGAGCAAATCTTTTCAAAGGTCAGATATACAATATTTTAAACATTAGCGTCAGGCATGTTAGCAAGGAAGCTAAGGCAATGTTTTTTTAAAGGTCCATTAAACGATATTTTATACATTATTGTAGCCGCAAACAACTATTTTCTATTTAAAGATATAATCGAGCAATTACACTCCCGGTGTGTTGTTGTAATTCAAGCTCCTCTGTTCTTAGTGTGTGTGTATGTGTGTGTGTGCGCACATGCGTGCGTGTGAGTGTGTGTGGCCCCAGAAGCATTTGTTTTGTTTTGAGATGCTAGTGTGCGTAGTATGACATCTAGTGGTGGAATATCATATAGGGCCACTTTAAAAGGTTGGAGAGTGAGGTTTACGCACTATAACACGCGATTCCTTCTGGCCACAGTCACACCAGTGCATCAAGCAGCATACTGTAGGCTCAAATACAGAACATCTTCTCGTGTCCACACCAGCCACATCATATCCTAGGCTTTGACATTGACGGATGCCTTGTCATTGTTTCCTTTGTTGCTGAGCAGTTTCACGCTGAGCAGTTTCCCGCTGAAACAGGACAGGCATTACAGTTTGACATTGAGAATGGGCCATGATGTAGACAGTTCGGGCACAAAGCAGGCCAACTGACATAATCTCGCTTTAACAATAGAATATATATTGTACAGCATCAGTCAACATATCACAACATGGCTGACTGAAGGAGGGAACGCCCGGTGCACCTTGGCAGCTGCTTCTCCTTTTGTGTTATATATCTTTAAGAATCCGAATTGTCCATAGTATTTTTATTTTGTTTTATGAAGTTACGTTAGCTACTTTTAGAGATTTACAGTTATCTTCTTTTTTTCGTTTATTTCAACAAAGCAACAACCCAACCACTCCATCAAATTTAGAAACGTAAACATGAATCCCACTGAATCCACTTCTCTGTCCCCGCTGGAACTCACCACTCACTACAATGACTGCCTTTCCTTCTCTCTGGATACCCTCGCTCCCCGCAAAACTAGCTCAGTCTGCTTTACTCACACTGCCCCCTTGTACACCCCTGACCTACGGCAGCTGAAGACTACAAAAGGCCTGAAGAAGAAGCTGACTCACAAGCTTACATGGATCACCTCTCAAAATACAAAACTGCCCTTTCAACAGCCAGATCTACCTACTACTCTGACATCATCAAATCTGATAAAAACCCCAAAGTTATTTTTTCAAGAGTTAAAAATTTACTCCAACCTCTCGATAACGCCGACGCCAACCCCATGCCTGAATTATGCAATTCATTTCTGGACTTTTTCAATGAAAAAATTCTAAAGCTTCACCTACACCTACAACCATCCTCCACCCCTGCTGAGAACCCATCCTGGATGAACACATCATTGGACTCCACCTTTACCTCCTGCCTCTCTGACTTCACTCTGGTCACTGTCATTTCCATTACTGAAATCTTCTACCTGCCAACTCGATCCCATGACCACTAGCCTCATCAAAACATGCCTTCTCTCCATATCTCGCCTGCTCACTGACACAATTAACTCATCTCTCGCCACCGACTTCGCACCCCCTACACTGAAAATTGCAGCCTCTGCTGTTCATCATATACCTCCTACCCTTGGGAATGATCATGAGACACCACAATGTTGACTTCCACTGCTACGCTGACGACACCCAGCTCTACAAATCTACCAAACCCACCTCAATACTGCCCCCCCATCTCCCTCACCAACTGCCTTCAGGACATCCAGAATCGGATGATACTAAACGCCCTTAAACTTAACAGCAGCAAGACAGAGGTCCTGCTCATTGGCTCCAAAACCAGTCTCTCCACGCAACAAAACCCTAACCTAAATATTGCTGCTTATTGTTTGCTTCTACAGCTAACAATTTTGGAATAAACCTCATGTGACTAATATGTTTTACGTTATTTGACGATTTCTGTTTGTCGCTAATTAGCTACATCTGTCCAGAATGGCTACATTCGGAGGTAATGGCTGGAACCCAAGCCGACCCTGGTGCACCACGGGTCGGCCAAGATGCCACGAAACCTGTGTTTTCACCGAGGCTTTGGCGGAAGCCAAGCCGAACTTGGTGCATCAAGTTCGGCTTGGCTTCCACCATGTGTCGCTAATTTGGATCATGTATATATATTCTATGTGCTATATAAAAATGAACAATCTCAAATTAATTTAATCACCTTGAAAGCAAAAACACACATAATTAATTTGTTTCTATTATTGGAAATACATTCAGGTCAAGGGGTTAAGACATGCTAGCAACAACCGCCACAAACCTCTCGCAAATCTTAGGAACTGTAAATAACAAACTTTGTGACTCCGTCAGTGTAGCTGCCTGTGGTGATTAAATATAACAGCAACAGCTCCCATATTAACAGCCCGATGCGCTGCAGACCATGCAACAGTGTCATTGTTTCTAACTCATAATGTTAATGAACTCACGGACACAGCATTCCGATAACAGCCTGCTGAACAAAGGGCATCGCCAAGTAATCACATTATGCCTAGAGCCCAGGGATAATATAACACTTGACACAACATTGGGAGCTCTAATCTGATTTGCCTTGGCAACCGTCCAGACTCAGTAGAACTAACGTTAAACATAATTGCACAGGGTGAACCTATGTCAGGAAATAAGTATTTGTCAATGTAATGGATGCAATAAATATAGTTTACATTGAATTACACTTTACATGTAAAATTTGTGTGGATTCTTTGTAATGCTCTGGTCAAATAACAAGGTTAAATTGATATTAAACTTTCCACACGCTAAGTTCAGGATGGAATAATTAACTTGGTCACCATGTTAACCTCAATTTGGTTCCTTTTCTATATACACAACGAATAGCTCTCCTACTTCTATTCTTCTCTAGAATGTAATTACAATCAATCATACAGTGTATTCACAACCAACACAATGTCTTATCTCATCATACAGAGAGTTAAGCACAGACTTTGTTGCAAGAAATGAAAAAGGAAGCCTTTCGTGACAATCATTTCCCTTATGAAAATGTCAAATGACAGCTAAATAATTAAACTGACACTTAACGAGTTAAGTATAAGCCGCTAACTTCGGGACAACATATTGAATGAGCGCAAAGAGAGCACAGATGGAAGACGGTATTGACTAATGGATCAAAGTCAATGTTGTGTCGCGTGCGTGCGTGCGTGCGTGCGTGCGTGCGTGCGTGCGTGCGTGCGTGCGTGCGTGCTCTTTCCTCTCACATGCTTGGAGAAAAACCAACAAAAGAACAAGAAGGGCAGAATAATAAGTGGAAAATCAACGTTGAATGTTGTACCATAGAGCACTTGTATTATGCATACTCCCTGCTCCGATGGAGGATTTCTGCTGAGCTCTTTCATGCCTCCTCGCTCTCCTCTGCACTGAAGTGTGGACGGAAGGTCAGGTGAAGAGAAAGGGGAGTCATTACATCGAATTGAGCGCCTACTTGAAAACATTTCTCCATTCAGCCGTACTCGAGCCACATCACGGGTATTATAACGACATGAAAATATATTCAATTTGTCTCTGTGCAGACGTGTGCGTCTGCCTGTGTGTGTCTGCCTGTGTGTGTGTGTGTGTACGGTCTGCTAATTAATGGCGGTAATTAAGAAGGAGGGGAGAAAATCATGGCACATCTAGAGAACATCTGTTGTGACGAGGTTGATGAAGAGATGCTCTAAAAGAGACGGAGAGATACGGTCCAGGGAAAATCACGGCTCTTGTGCTGTTAAAGGCACGTTCCTCAGCCGCGTTATAGCGGCGTGCAAAATTCCAAATTCAATTATTCTGATGAAGTAATAACAAAAATACATTAGCCGCATGTCTGTTCCTTAATTCTATATTTTATTTAAATGAGTGAATTATAATTCAGTATTTCTCTTCATAGCAGCGTATACACACAATAAATACCACAAATCCTCTATTATGTATATTGTTAAACATAATCACTTGCACTTTACCAGATGAGTGACATTAATTGGTTTTATACCTGTAAATTGTGCTGTCTAGTTCAATTTTTGTTTTCGCCCCTCTTAGTCTCCCAGTGTTATTCCATTTATTGTCACTTTTAGTGTAGCATAAGTGATACAATAACTGAAATTCATATACATAGTGTACATTGACACAGTCACACAGAGGTCTGTTTGCAAAACTACCCTTCCGAGGAGTAATGTAACTGACATCCAGGCTGAACAGCAGGTATTTCAATGATCAGATGATCTATTGAATTGCATACAAACGAATTTCACTTGTAAGGTTCAAACGTATTGACAGTCTGGGGTTTTGGACAATGTGTAGTAAAGAATTACATATGCTACCAACGGGGGAATAATAAAAGGCAGAATATTGCTAGGATCACTATCTTCGTGGTGTCTAAAAGGAGCAGGGAACAATATCCATGCATTCACATAGCGTCCTTGAATTGCCCTCTGTCTCGCACACACAAAAGCTAATATCAAACAAGCGGCAAGACTAACGCAGAAAGGGACGTCTGAGATTAGTCTGGCTCTTTGAAAGGAAATTGAATGCTATGTCACACTGAGTTCTTTTTCCCTCCTTTCCTTGCTGTCTTTTTTTCCATTAGGCACTAGGGTAATCATTGTTTCAGGGCTGGTGTGAATGCAAATAGGTAGTAGGTGGTCTGAATGGTGACTTGGTTCATTGCAGGTCAAGAGCTGGAAACCTGTCTACAAAATAGTGTATAGCGTTGCAGCAAGCGCAGCTGCCGACGCAAAGAGGGTGAATGTCGAAACAGCAACGGTAACTAACAATGAACAGGGCTTCACCGCACACACACACATGCTGTATCGACCCTTTCTGCTTTGGTTTGGTGCAAACATTCTTCGGTCGCCCTCTGGAGTGACCGAAGTGGCGTACCAGTGGCGCACCAGCAGTAGTTCTGGTTCAAAATGTTTTGACTTCCGTCTGTCTGACCCCTGTGGATGTTGGTTAAATACTCGTTTTGCTAACATTTATCAGTAAGGTGGTTTAACTTCTGTTTTGGCTCGCACATCTCGTACATCTTCACATGTGCATTAAATGAACGAAAGGCACATCACATAAAAAAAGACATATTGTATAAAAGTTACAAAGAACACGGTCCAGCTGCAGCCCACACACAGTGCACACAATGTACCCTAGCAGTACTACACACACAACATATTTATGTGAGCGCTGATTTAAAATGTGATGGTTGATATGGGGTTGAGTGTAACACTGGGTCAGGCGCAGGCTGTCCAGTGGGAACAGGCCGTAGCCGGCACACATTTGTAAACTATTTTCACGTCTAAGTTGGCTGTGGGAGCAGGCTGTGTCGCATCCTACAGCTGCAGCATCACGCTGGAAGCATTGAGCCGTAGCTACTAGCCGTCCTGCAAATCATCCAGCCGGTCGCATCGAAAGGAAAATCAGGCAAGATTAGGCAGCCACCTATATAGGGTGGAACATATTTCAGGTAGCATTTTGCACGCCCTTGATCAGCGTAAAGCTGTGAATAAAACTAATTTGTTAAGGCTGGGTCGACATAAAGCTTATTTTACTCTGTCGATATTCCCAAAGCGGCAGTTTTATGTCTTGCCTAAGGCGGCAGAACGTCGACAACCACCGTTGAATAAAGGCAATGCATCTGCGCATGTCTGAAGTTGTACGCAGTCGGCAGCGGTATTTCAGTCATGAACTCTCTAAAAGTGGGGGTGTCACCAACGGCATTTTTCTGTTTAGGCTGACGTAGGCAGCGGCGAGACCCCTAAATCTACCGTGCATGGCCTGGAACAAAGTCAATTTACTGCTGTAAATTGACTGTTGCTGCAGAAATACCGTTGTGGCCTCAGATTGATCGTAGGCACGTAAAGTCAGCTATTGCAAGCTAAATGTAAGCTAACACACTTTTTGTCAAATTGCTGGTGATTACTATGTCAAGGGAATCATATGAAGTTATTTTACGTATAGTAAAAGAGAGTGTAAAACACACACAATAATGCAGGTTTTGCTTTCTATCTATATCTATTTCTATCTTATAACGTCTCTGGTAGTACTACGGATACAGCTTTGATTTGAGCTCAAAGTTAGCAAGAATGACTAAATCTGCCTTTAATGATCTATACTCAAAATATCCATTAACTTCCATGGAGAGAAATAATGGGCAACAGCATGGTGAAATCTGTGGACCTCACCATTAACTTGCATGGAATGCTCGTACTGGTCTGCATAAAGGGTGAAAAATCCTTCCCCCCTGCCCCAAATCCCTCCCTTTCCAAAAATCAAATGCAGAAGTGCCGTCTGTTGGACCCCCTCTGCTTCCATTTCTCTGGTGTTGGTCTTGGACCCTTCCGTTCACTTGTTACAGCTGCAGCTGGTCATGTTGAGTACAGGAAGCAATTATGAACAATTATCGGTTCATGACTCATATCAATGGGTCTTTGGGTTTTAGTCTTTCATTCACACGTCACGTGACAGCTGTACTATATATGAGCCACACAGCTTTGGGCCTAGCATAGGAATCAGAAATGATTCGTTCATGACTCATTCAGTAACCATAGGGTTTTAGTCTTGTTCGTTTTGCCATGGTTTAAAGCACCAGGGCTTTGTAGAATAATGACATGAAATTATCAAAAAGTGAACCTTTGCCAACTGAGGCGAACCATAGCTTTCAGTGTTCACGAAACGCATTCTTCATCTGGCACAGTGGAGCTAAAGCGTCACGCTAGTTTTAATGAACAAATTAAATGACTCTGAAACAAGACTTCATTTTCCTAACTGACATTCAAATATCCGGGTCAATAAAGACACCAGAACTTCACTGGCACTCAGAACAAAATCATGTACAAGAACAACCGTATTTGTATAATTTTAGCATCAAATAATTTGTATGCTTAGAGTGAATGTTGGCTTGTCCTTCCGTAGGTAAGCTACAGTACGGCTAAGTAATTGCCACAGCTACAGTACCTGCCAACACAACATCTGGCCTTATCTTATTTTAGCATTCCCCTCGCCTATTGCTGTTTCATTATCACTGCATTCCCAATACGGCTGTCGGAAAATTGGTTTTATGCAACACGCTCGATCGAGGGGCACAAATTACCATGGAGGGGGGGAAAAAAATAGAGACAGCAGCGATGCGTGAACCAGGTGAAGGTGTAAATTAAATATATATTTTGTTGCACTGCAGCGAGTGTATGAACAAAAAGAAAATGAGAATTGCAATTCTCAGACATTTTTGTCATGCAATATGAATGGTCGCTGTCAGAATTGGCGCAGAATATAATAAATTGCACGGGAGAAAAACGAATATCTTTTTTTTCCACCCTGGGGGAACTGTGAGCAGAAATCCTATTCTGGTATATCAATACAGCAGGGAAGTGAGAAGCATTCTGATAGTGTGATAAAACGTACCAACCTGTAGGGATTGCCAATATCTCTTGGTTATTGGCAGGATAATCAGCATGCTACCGCAAATAATATCTAAAGTACTGAGCACTGATAATTGTCCTTTCAAATTCCTCTCTGGCTAATCGTAGTCATAACAACTGCTTTGATTGTTGTTGTTGTGTGTGTTGTGTGTATTGTTAAGGCCAACAACATTGGATAAATTATATATTGACGTAGTGGGAGACATGACAAGATACTAACTATTCTGATATAATATCGGTTGCTTACAATTGCTGGTGTTTGACCTGTCCAACTAATGACAAATGTACTACAGTGCATGTAAGTCGCTTTGGATAAAAGCATGCCATAAATGTAAATGCAAACTTATTTAAAAGAGGTCAGTGAAAACATCAGTACGTCTCCAGCCTGTTGCTGTTACACGCCATTATCATGTACCGCCCACACAGTTCATATAGTTCTGTCAGTTACAGTTACACATGCAGAGATTAAATAATCAGCGTTTCATATGTTACTCTCCAGATAAATACCCCTTCCTATCTAGTTTCTATACGTTATCTGTACAAGGCCACAGAATGCGATGGCAGGTTTTGCCCACTGCTTCTAAAGAAGTGTGACAAAGGTCTAGTCAGCTGTCTTCACAGTCATCTGATGACGTTTAGCAGAACTGATCATGTCAAAAGTCGGCATTTTACTAAACGTCAGAAAGATTAATGTGCCAGATGCTCAACTACAGATTCCATAAAACAAAGACAAAGAAGAATCCAGAAATGATAGAACGATCTTTTGTTGAAAGGCACACTTAAAACAAGGCATAATGAACGCATCTTTAACGGACGTATAACAAAAGCAGTTTTCACTGTGTTGGGTCAACAGGCCCCTCTCTCCATGCCAGCGGAGTGTTACACAATATGATATGCTGGTCAAACATAGGAGTACCTTCAGTGACAGATTAATTCTACCAAAATGCTCTACAGAACGCCACAGAAAGTCATTCCTGCCTAGGGCCATCTCACTTTTTAACTCCTCAATCAGACCCCCACTATCTCAAACAAGGCATCACATTCACTAACTGCTAACACTAGATATATCGCATAATATAAATTGTTTTAAATACCCTGGTTGACCTGTAGGAGGCTGTTGTTGGGATGGAGTTCCGCCACATCGTTGGTATCGTAGTATTATGTAATACTATGACTACTACCTATTATGCCGCTTTTTAATATTTTAATACTGTAATATAATGGACATATGCATTATTTATTTTACCTATTTATAGTAAATTATCCTGCGATATTTATTTATTTATTATTTATATTTTATATTTAGGAATTGTATCGTTAATTATCGTAGTTTGTTCCATTATGTCTTGACATACAATTGTGACAAAGAATTTCCCCTAGGGGATTAATAAAGTATTTCTGATTCTGATTCTGAAGATCAGCTCACTGAATTAAACATCTCCTGGTAGACAGCAGCCCACGCTTTATTAACTGCACTGATTCACACGTCTCCTGCTATGCCTTTGTTTCTCTTGTGTTGCGTTTAATGTTGCAGCTCTGCTGCCTTCTGAGGAGTTTGTTCTGTGATATATATAGTGACTGTGCACAGTGTGATGTCCAACTTCTAATGAGGACGGGCAGAGAGAGACAGAGGGAACTGAAGCTTTAATATAACGTGTATGTGTGTGTGTGTGTGTGTGTGTGTGTGCATGTTTGTGCATGTGTCTTTGAGCTTGACGCAGGACTGCATGGAGCTGATAACTGACCTATCAAGCATGGCCCCTCCAAACCAGCGAAACACAAGAGAAGGCACCCTGCCTGCTAGACACTATTTATTTACATTATGCTATGCTGTACGCTCTTAGTAAAGGGCATATAGCTCAGCCATTTACACCTCAGAATCTCAGACAGCCGTGCTCTGAAGCTGAGAGGATTGGGAGTGAGATGTGACAGACTTCTACCCCCCCCCCTCTCTCAACTTTTGCACTAACAACGTACTTGTATACTTGGCGTATGGCCTGCCAGCGTTACAGTTAGCGTCGTCGTCTTCACCGCCAGAAACAACCAGGCACACAAAGGCACTCACTGATGTGTGTGTGGACGTTGCGTTAAGAGCCCCTCCCTCGTAGATTCACGCCGTTCTCTACCCCTCCCACGAATGACACCAGCAGTCTTGTCAGCAGGTGCGTTTCTAACATCAATAACGAGCCAGATACGGAGTTTTCACAATCGCATGAAAACGTTTATGGGTAGTAAGCCATATCATTAGTTTACTTAGCTCACTCACTAAGACGTAGTGGTAAAGCTGACATCTATTTAGATAAACATGGCTGAGAACATAGCTTCAGCTGTAAACATGTACACAGATTGTGATGTGATTTTCCACCAAGCTAACACAACACCCACCATGTGAAAAGATGTGTGAGCCGCAGTTATCTCCGCCTGCTACGTTTAAGAATAAGAGCACATCACAGGGAAATAAACAGCGCTACCGTCGACCCCAATCAGTATCTCTGCATGCTCGTTTTATTTTACAGTTTGGTCCAGGTGCACCCTGGCAGGAACAATTACAGGGGATATGACACAGCAGAGGCTCCCATGACGCCAAATTAAGTGTGCTTCATGTGCTTCCTTGCTCCCCCGGTGTGATGTTAAGAGAGGCTCCATGTGGGATCCTCTAATTGAACTCAAGTCTTTGGTGATTTTACTCGGGCTGTGGAGTAGAAGCAGCATGCAAACTATTGCCAGGGGAAGAAAAAGAGCAGCGCCAATACTATTTCTGATATTCAGAATCGGCGTTGAGGCGGAGTGACAGGAAATTGTGTATTGCAACTTCGAGCTGTGGAACGGAAAATGTTTCTAAGAGTTCCTGGAAAGAAACGGCACATGGGGATGGAGAGAAAGAGAGGGAACACATATCTCTCCATCACGAACAGCAGACTTGTTCAGAGCAATGGGAGTGGAGCATTGAGGCTGTTTTATTGAATACGGAGCTGTAGCTATAGAGCTGCTTGCTGAGCTGCTCGCTGCCTGAGTGTAAACAGCGGAGTCATATGGGAGTGTCAGGAACATCTTTCTGACAGACAAGAGGAATATATTCTGACATTAGTGCTGTCTGTGCACAATGGGGCCTTTCAGATACAGTACCAGTGCTTCTCCAATGGGATACACAATAATAATAATAATAATAATAATAATAATAGTAATAATAATACATTTAATTTCAGGATGCCTTTCAAAACACTCAAAGACATCTTAACTATGGATGCTTATAGGGAAGCCAGGAATATTTCAGCTTTCGACTGGAATCCCGTACAGATACAACATTTGTAATAATTGTTAGCTGACTACTTTGGAACTGTAAGGTTTGATGGCATTCTGGAACGGTAAATGGTATAATAAGTGAACATTTAAAAAGCAGAATACTGTTTGACTACAGTTTTCCACCAAATGCTAACCTGCAGATAGATTTGCGGATGGAAAAGACAGTAGGCTGTTGCAATAATTAACTAACTGGATGAAAACATTAACAAGAAGCACTTTGACCTTGCAAGGACAGAATACAAAGAGATTGCACATAGAAACTGCAGTAGATTAGCAAATGTGAGCATAGTCCCATTTGAGGGAATTCATAAAATAGAGCTCTGGGGAACTGGCAGACTCTCTAAAAGAATATCCTTTGCAGTGGTCAATGACATCTTGACAAGCTGCCTCTATCTAATCAACCTCTTTGCCGTTCTAATCCTCAGGCCCAATCTATTGCCTTCTCCAATTTCCCCCTCTATGAAAGGCAATCAGAGTGCCAGGCATTTTAATGGCTATTTAGCAGAGAATAGGCTTGAAGGCATGGTGTCTCATTACAAAGATCTTTCATTATATTGTCGTCTGACTGATTTGCAACAGTACGCATGGCACAAGGGCATGCGGTACTGGGCAAGAGCAGGGTGAATAGATTGGACAACAGAGCCTTTGCTCAAATGAGATGCAAACAATATGAAACCACCATTAGGAAGTGTGACTTGGTAACAGGAAAACTAGTAACTGCAGTTGCAGTAGCAGAAATCAATCAAGGCTACAGATATTTTAACCAGGCTATGGATTACAGTACACTTATACCCCTAATGATAGAAGACCTAAATATATATTATATAGGTATTTTACTATATACTTTTAAAATTATTATTGCATAGTTTAATAATATATCAGTGTACTGTAGATAATCACTTGCTAATGTCCAAATGTTTATTCAAATTGCCACTGCAATTAACTCAAGCAAGCCTAAGTCAATCTCTCCTTCTGACACTGTATGGAATAACAGTGCACGTAATGAATGACCCAAAGGGTAAAGACACAGAATTTTATGGTAATGAAATGCATGCATAATATATCAATAGTGTGAGGGTTAGGCTGAATTAATTATCCTCTGCTTCAGATAACCTTCTACGTTATATGTCATTCTTGCTCAATTTTTTCTCTATGAAATGCACAAACTAGAACATTAATTTAAGATAGAGAAGAGAGACAATTGCGTAACTAATGACATCCAAATGATGGCATGTATGCATTTATTACAAACGTACAGAGCAACTGCTACATTTTCAACCGTGATTGAATATTATCAGTTGCATTTGTGGACAAATCCCAAATAATCTATCTTTTAAATTCAGCACTCAATCGCAGCACAGTGGTCACAGACACCTACAGTCGGGCCCTATCTTATATCCTTACATCCGGCGCGGAAAAGTGTCTTTGCTAGTTTCAGACCCACTGTCACGGCCCACTGGCCTGCGGCTCCCCCTGCTGGTTCCCCTGGGTTCCGCCGCTCGGCGTCACCGGCCTTCTGAAGCTACCGCCCCCCTTTCTACGCCTCCAGACGCACATGTTTTGTGTTAGTTGATTTAGTTAGGTATATGTATGCCTGTTGGTCAGGAAGGAGTTGTGGGTTATTGATCTGTCACACCGTATTGAGGTAACAAAGTAGTAGTGGTTTTTGTATTTTTGGACCGAACCCTTAAAAGAATGATGTTGGCTCTATGTGCCAGCTTAATAAGCATCGTGTTTCTCCCTGCATCGCCATAAATGCACTTGTTTTTAGACTATGCGCTCAGAACATTCAAATAGGGCCATCTAAAACATTACATATATATTTATTAACTTACACGATAGCCTGGCTCCGCCCTAGTATTGCTCAGAAATCAATGATTCGTTGAAATTATAGTCTGGGAACCCTGTTCACATTAGTGTTGTCACAGCAGTCAGGGTGGGTTAGTGAGATGTTACGTTGAAGTCAAGCGTGTTTCAAAATGGTGGTAGAGCTAGACGAGGGGATCAGTTGTAGCAATGGTGATTGGTTAAACTGCCCAATAGTTTAGAAATAAAAGTATAACTGCACCACAGCGCTGAGCCTTTGGGGAGGGGAGGGGCTTAGACGGGGACACCAATTAACGTTAACACTTGAATTTTTTATGACGTATGAGTGACGTGTACCGGTGAGATATATATATATATATATATATATATATATATAAAACGGATATGGCGTGTAGATCAGTTTTCAGCACATAACATGCAGATTTTTATAAAAAAAACTGGAATTTGTGTCAATTTTAACACCAGCATTGATGTGTCTCATCACAGATCAACCCTAATACTTCGTTTATAGCTCAAAACTTTTCTTTTCAAAACTTTTTTTTTCTTTTTGCTCAAAAATTTTAGGGTGCAGATACACTTTAACCAGAGATCTACGCTGAAGTAGGAGACAACGACTGTTATCACTGCCCAACCAGACCATATTCACGACGTGAATATTAACACATTACAATATCACTATACACACATTTCATCCTTTATAAAAGCCAAACATTTTGTCACAGTGTATATAAACCGCCTCCAAGACACGAACAGTGGCGATTTACTCCTGCAAACTGACTTGCTTTGTTTGAAAAATATGTGGAGGGTTGGGGGAATTTCATGAGCTTAGGGGTGCCACCTGTCTGTCTATCTTCGTGGTATAAACCCAAACTGTTGTTTCTCTAACGTCCGCAAAATAATCTCCAATTTCCCCTTTAAAGCACTCAATCCCAACCAGACAGAGACCACAAATAGATTCTGAATACCATCAAAACATCTCATTTGCAGAATATTCCCCAGAATCAAGCAGCATGCCTAAAACCGCAACGCAACGTTTTGCAGCTGCTCGCACAGGAAATGAGTTCTGCCTACGCTACTTGCAGACTGTCACAGCAGTGACAAATGCTTAATAATCAATCTTTGCCATCAGTACAGACAGGGACTGAAGATAGAACTGTGCTTTATTGAACTGAGGTGGAGTCTGGCTCAGCTACAGCAGTTGAGTGTATTGATCGATGAGTCGATACCCTACACTATCCGTGTCTTTAGAGGGCTTCCTAAAGATTCTGTCCTACAAAGTCTTCGCTGGTTGTTGTTTTAGCCTTGGTTTACATCAATTGCAGGAACAATGGCTTTCATACAAAGGCTAGATAAAGTAAGAGATATATATATATACTGTATATATCACACAGGTGTATAGTACACACCTGTATCTTCACGTTCTTGTGGACAAGATAAACAGAATCAAATCAAACAGAATTGCTGCCATTAGCTTCATTTATAGCAGCAACATTGGTTTTTTTTTTATTATGAAAAGGTGTAGTTTTTACCTATAGGTCAATTTTCCTATCTTATCCCATTAATGTGTATTTAATTACAGAGTAATTACAAGGGGTGATAACAGTGGTAACAGTGACCTTGGTGCCATTATTACATTATTATCATCATGAATAGCTTGCTGCCATGACAACTGTGTCAATAACACATCTCTTTATAAAATATTATCATATTGTAAATCACAGTATTTATACTAGAACCACAATCCCACTAGTCACAGTATAAGCACAAGATTATACAGGCTCCATGTTGCCATGAGGTCTTATTATGTCTAAAATAAGAGCTGTGACCCTGAGCTGCTTTTCATTTCTCATAAGCGTGGCCAGGTAAGAGAAGGGAGATTGAACAAAGCTCACCTCGGGACTAGACTTTGTCGGGTGATGAACTCGCTCGCTCTCTCTCCCTCTCCCTCTCTCTCCCTCTCTCCCTCTCTCTCTCTGCTAGAGGCAATTTTCACATATTCTCTGTGCGTCTGTTTCTATGCCTCGACAGTAGGACCTGCATTCAGAGAATTGGCTAATACCGGTACATCACAACAGTTGGTCACGACTCGGCTAGACCTGGGCCTATTACAATGCATGGGTAGTCCATGAATTTACAAAACATTTACACATAAATGTGTTAATGTGCATCCTCTATCATTGCATTAAATATTATTATTTTTTTATCTTTTTTTTAAATAAACTCACAAATGTTGCTTATTACTGTATGTAAACAGTTACGGTAAAGACAGGGTCGGTCATTCTCGAGAACGCTTGCTAAATTCGAGCTCAATTCAAGACAATATTCCTCCGCGTCCTCCTGGTTCATTTTGAAACTATTCGGCAGCATATAACCGATCGGCTCATCTAGCTCTACTACCATTTTTGTCCACCAGCAGGGTGGCTATGACAACTTTAATGCAAACAGGGTTTGCAGACTATAATCTCAGCGAAACATGTTTAGCTGAGAGCAACAGTCGGGCGGAGCCAGGCTAGTTAAAATCAGCTATTTGCAAGAACTACATGTAGCTGCAGAAGGTAGTACACGTACTCTTATCTTGCCAATGCCATGTAACGGCAATAGCTGTCTGAATCAGGTCCATTAGATAAGTTAATGGCTAGGATTTAGCAAACATATCAGCCATTTCCATGAGCAGATGTGCTGTCAATTATACTGTGTATTTATTTTATAGCAAAATAATATGAATTGAATTAGCTTTATTGTGAAATCACTGCAAATGCTAAAAAATAAAAGTGCTTTATGTATGTATGTACTGTATGTACTGTATATGTGTGTAAGTAATATTTAGCATACATCTGCTACATAATATATTAACCCACACCAATCTGTACCAACCCTCTTTATTCCTGTGTTTTCATGCTAATAATATTCCACTATTATTGTGCACGATGATATTACAAAGAGTAGATAAACGAAATAGACCATTTAATATGAAAGGAAATGTGAGATATGATATCAGTATAGGCTTTAGAAGCATGGACACGCATTTGGAATATATAGTTGGATATTTTTAGGGTGCAGTAATCTGCAACACACACCTGCATATAAATGTAGGGCTCGTATCTCTGTAACTAACCACACTGTTGCTACTGAGCTAATTCTAGGTGAACAGGATTAAAGATTACTAAAAGTTGGAATTGTACTACAATATAGTAAGTAGAGCATAAACTGGTGAAAACTGACAAGCGTATACCGAACAAACATTTTAACATAACACTTTAGCTCCCATTTTTCATGATTTGAAGAAAAATATATATGTTTCTATGCACACAAAAAAAAGTTTATTTCTGTCAGACTTTGTTCACAAACTTGTCAAATATGTATTAGTGAGCCATTCACCTTTATTGCACAGGTATGTCTGACTGGTCACAATAAAAGGCCACTCTAAAATTTGCAGTTTTACAACACATTGTCCACCAAAAATCTGTTATAAAATCCTTATCGGTGAACAAAGTGAGCTGTATGTGACTTCATCAGACCTTGCCCTCTTAGAAATATCAATTTCTGACCGATAACAGTGAGTTACAATATGGTTGTCTATGTACTGTAGTTGCAACTATACTGGCAGAGGGATGTAAAAAGATGAATCTGCATGATAATTATTTAAAAAGTAACCTCATATTTTGAACACTGTGCCTTTGACCTGTGACTTTATTCACTATATTCATATAGTACACATAGCACTGCCTGATCGTTTAAGTAAATGAAACAAGTCTGTCCCAACCCGGGACACCTGGTTCCCTCGTGTGGCGAGTGGATGCTTTAGCGAGACACATACACTATAGCTAAAGGGCTCCGGTGTATGTCGCCAGAGCGTCCTTGAGGTTAACTTACCGTGCAACTACAAGCCGGCCACCATTACATATACACCACGCCGAGGGGCAAGCTGATTTTATTGTTGCCTTGTCATATTAAAGGTATAGTCTGTGGTGGTAAGCTAATTGAAAACTAATATACTTTTTGTCAAATTCACCAAATGCCTCCTCGCATTTAGCATTTAGAAACAAACAAAGTGGTGAACACCGCTCACAACAACAATGGCGTTAGCTTTGCAATGTGTTTCAATGTGTTTCAATGTGTGGGGCGGAGCTTCTGAGAGAGTTTGTTTTGATTTGAGTTCGAGCATAGCAAGAGTTCAAGAAGGACAGGCCCCGCCTTTAACATCCAGGGGGTTTATAAATAATTGAATAATTGACATGACCACTGTAGGTGCCACGTGCACATTTAAAGGATATATGTGTGATCTTGTCTGCCACTAGATGTCACACTAAGCACCAGCATCTCAGCAGGTACTAGGCACTGCTGACCAGGGCAATAAAGCACAGTTGCCTGAGCAATAAGCTCTTCTCTCTTTATCAAAGTCCTGCATCAGGGAGAATCTTGCTAATCTTGCAAAACAGATTGAATCTGGCAGGTCAGTTGCTGGGGGGCGCACACCGGGTCTCGGAGGTGGATTAATGAGTGGGGAATTAGAATTCCAGTCTTTTTGCGCCGAATCACCGGAAAAGCACATCTGTATGATTCATATATGACATTATTTTACTTCCACATGTGTCTTTCAATCGGTCCGGGGGAGGAACCGTTTAATTTGCTAAGAGGAGCAGAGAAGACAGTTTTACTACAAGACATTTAAAGATGTCTGTAAACAAACAAAAGTAGAGGACAGATAATCCATGGGCGATTCATTAGCATCCGCCAGCCCGCCTCATCTGCACAATGGAGTCACTTTACAAAATAAAACTTACGTCTGAGACGATGAAAGCCACGAAGAGGTTTTAATAAACTTAGTGGTATAATCCTCTTCCCCTACTTCCTATCACAGACATGAACAAGCTGGGACGCCTTACTGATGATATGATGTGCTACCTCATATCATC
The DNA here is from genome assembly GCA_025399935.1 of Amblyopsis rosae. Taxonomy (NCBI): domain Eukaryota; kingdom Metazoa; phylum Chordata; class Actinopteri; order Percopsiformes; family Amblyopsidae; genus Amblyopsis; species Amblyopsis rosae. Next base: position 783 of record JAODTR010038560.1, on the reverse strand, counting down.
ATTTTTTATCCTAAATACAATATATTAGGCCAGACCTCTGGAAGGTCAGCTGTATAATGCCATTGTATATTTTATGAGCAGCAGGAAGCAAAGCTCTTGGAGTTAATCATGTGAATTGGGTACGTGAATGGGGTACTGTACGTTTCAGGTAGGGGCAAAAGATGAAGGTGTTGTGTCAGCCTCCACCCAAATGTCAGCCGTCTCCCAACCACACTAAATACCCCTGAGTGGATAGAGTGCTCGTAATCATTTAAATCACCTGGATCCTGTGTGCCTGCCAACAACACATTTGTTGGGGTGACATTGGAGACGTGGTACAGTACTGTCCAATGTTATGTGCCAACCCTACCCTATGCGTTGTACACCCGCCGTACGTGTATAACCAAGGCCAAACAAAGAGCCTGATTGTAGACTAATTGCTCAAATAAGGTATGTATAACTGAAGTTGTCTATACATACTTTGTGACTAATGCAAGGCGTCAGAATGTATAAGTCCATTATTGTCTTAAGGGTGGGGAGTACATAAATATGTCTGCTTATGAGAGCTGTTGGTAGGAGAACTAGAGTTTATTTGGGGCGATATACTAAATGTGATTTCCTAGGAGGAATGTGAACGGGAATTTATCAAATGGTCAAGTCAAGTCAATTTTATTTATATAGCCCTTAATCGCATTGCAGTCTCAAAGGGCTTTACAACCTACATTTTACATGGAAACAAACAACACCCCCTTAACCTGCTCCTCCCCCCGGGCAAGGAAAAACTTCCAAAAAACACGTGTGAAA
>JAODTR010038549.1:5333-20202 GCA_025399935.1 Amblyopsis rosae | reverse complement strand
GAATGCTTTCAGCACCTTGTTGAATCAATGCCACGTAGAATTAAGGCAGTTCTGAAGGCGAAAGGGGGTCAAACACACAGTATTAGTATGGTGTTCCTAATAATCATTTAGGTGAGTGTATATCGACAGTATTACTTCCTGAAGGTCCGAGAGGGCCCTGTCAAGCTTACAGGGGTAGATGCATCAGACATTCAGCATAGAGTGGCTTTTGTGACGTGGTGCTAATAAACGAAAGAGGCTGATATTTGACAAAAGGTGTATAAGCTTACAATTAACTTGCAATAGCTGACTATACCTTTAACTAGTAGCCTATGTCCACACAACTATACATGACAGACTATTAGAGAATTTGAGACATGAGCCCATGGGAGATATATCCAGTAGGCTACAGTAGGCTATGCTAGGTAGCTTGTCACTACTCTGGCTGTCTCATGAAAAGGCCGACGTGTACAGCTGAAACTCACACGAGCAAAGGGGATGGGCAGAATTAACTGGGAATCAGTATTCCGGCTCACGCTCAGCTCCAACACTGAGGAAGGCTAAATTAATACGGGGCCTGAAAACTTGGTCCCCTATCACCACAGGCATAATAACTTCTCAAGCATATCAGAGTGCCCCAGCTGTGATGGCGTAGCTTTATCATTTAGCCGCCATGTAACACTTTGAACACTTTTCATTTTGAATGTTAAAGCTGCTCCAATGCATTTCAATGTGTGTGACATCTTCCACTCTGTGTAAGGGCCAATGGGAGGATCCAAAGCACTGGGATGCTGGCCTTCATGGCCAACAACTGGTCCGGGGATATGCTGGTTTATATCTGATTGCATTTAGATGGCCTCTGCATGTGAAAGGGTGGGCAGCAGATTCATGCTGTTAAATGATTATACAAGAACAAGTTGGTGCCAGACACTGTATATCATGGGTAATTCCTGAGAGAGAAAAATAAATGTATATATATTTTAAAATGGGAAAAATGGGTGAGAATTAAAACATTCATGAGGTGAGACAAGAACATGTATTCAGAAGATTTGTCTGAAGACTGCCGTCAGGATATTAACCTCTTGTAATTCATTTTATAAATGCATTTTTATGAGACATACACATATTAAAATAATATAAAAACAATGGTACCATCCAGTGTTTGAGACACAAATATCTCCTTTGGTGTTGGATTGTTTTTGAATCAGTTATCAGGAGATTAGAGTCAATAGTCAGAATAAAAAAATGAGGATAACAATTCATGCACACATCTGCTTTAAAAAACATAGCAAAACAACACAACATATCTCTATAGGGGAGTGATTATTTTTATGGTCATATAGGAAATCATATGGAAGCAATTTTCAGGATAGTTATTCCAAACCATTTGTAGCCTAGGCTACTTTGTGTAGTGCCATTTTGAGTGCTACAAAAAAAGCACTAATATAATAAAAATAATGTATAGATTTTAGACTGACATATTAACTGAAATAGCTTGAATAAAATGCTAAAATATTATAATGGCTTTTGAACATGGGGGATGGGCTTTTTAAATAGCAACTTTGGCTTCCTGGGATACTGGAGAGTTATCTCCGTGATATCATGGTAGCCTAGGCTTGTAGAGACGCCGAGGAGGGGGTCACAAGATGAAATAACATTTAAAAAATGATTAAGATTGCATAGTTTAGACATAATTGTTAGCAGTAGTACAGTTTATACATTATGTTTATGTATTTTGCTACTAGGCTATATTACAATACTATCAAATAATAATATGGTTGTTATTCCATACAACCTCTGGGGTTATTTTGGGGGTCGAGCTGAAAAGTTTGAGAAACCCTGCTTTAGGCCATTGCTGTGGCCTACAGGCATATTAGGCTTACACACTATAAGGAGAAATGTAAATCCTGATTATTATTCAAGCACATTGCTTATTGACATCTTGTTTATCAGTTATATCTGCAACTGCTTTGCATATCATAATTTATTAAACAATTAGTTACAATCAAAGTGACACTATTCGATAATTCAGATCTGGCAATAGAGCTTTCCTGCAATTTCCACTTTCTTTAATCCTGGGTGGATAAATCAATTGAGACGTCATGGAGCTGCAAGCCATGGCAACAGGTCTGGAGAGACGTGACTAATTTTAGAATAAATCCAGATCACAGGTGGATTAGCGCCTGATGGTTTTGAGCGTGTCAAAAGTTACGTTCGTGAAAAGCACGGAGGGAAATCAGATAGGCTACTGCATGAGTCTTATCTTTAAACCTGACAATAACTGGAGAGAAATTACACAGGAATTTATCTTTAGTTTTGCACAGACGAAATATTATTAATGAAAAAAGGGTAGCCTATATTCCAGTGACATAGTAGGTATTAGGCTGTATGATTATGTCAAACAGTTTTAATCCAGTTTCTATGTATAAATAATACAAGATTAAATCGGCAATGAGCAGCTTTACCACCGCAAACTAAGAGCATAGCGCCTCCTTCTGGAATAGACATGCTACTGTACAGTCATAAAATGATACATGTAGATGTACATTTGGAAATGTGTCATGGTAATATTACCCACTGGTATGCATTCAGTGGAAAGACAAACTCTTATACGTGGTCCCAGCTGGATATTTCCCCAAACGTAACGTTGCTCTCAGCTATTGAATGCTGAGCTACACTGAAGAAGTAATATTGAGCGGCTGAGGTAAAATCGATGGTACAACAGGGCTCCTATCTAAACGCTTCCATCTGTCTTCAGTCGCCACACAAACCTCATTCTTCAGACCAGCCAAGGGGTTAATGTGTAGGCTAAACCCCATCCAGGCTTACACCGTTTGCTTTTCCACATAATAAACACTGGTTGTGGCCTTGGCTATGGAAAAAGGGGATGGGATGCTTAGGATGGAGGGTTTTAGGTTTCACAGCCAACGCAGCTGCTTTGAGACACCCAGTCTGTTTTATGTGGTGTTTAAAAATCTATTAGTTTCTACTGCGACTAAAATTATCTTTACAAAGACCCAAATATATATAAAAAAATACAAGTAGAATATATATAGGAGTGCGAGATCCAAGTCTACAGTAAACAGTGTGCGCTCCACCTCAAGAATACGCGTGTACAACTTTTCAAATATTGATTCAAAACAGGTTTTCAAGCTTGAAAAATGGGGACACGTTCTAGTCTCATTTTGAGACTCAGACCATGCCCAAAATAAGTGTTTATATTCATTTATATAAGATTGAATGTTGTGTCTTTATGCAGATACCATTTTATTTAAACACTAGCCATAATATCTTATCAGGCAGTAATCAAATGTAATGCATGCGCTCTGTATGCATGACAAATTGGCTTTGGAGAACAGTGCGGCAGGTCCTGTGAACCTTGCAAAAGGCTCATTTAAATTCATTCATTACCAATATGGAAGCAGTGAAAAACAGACATGGAGAAATATATTGTATAAATCCAGCAGACCTAGAAGGATTTAAAGATGAATTTAGGAATTCTATTGCTTTATAATACAAGTAAGTAAAACCCTTGCACGCAATGAGGTTTTTGTCATTTATTTACAACTGTTACTGAAGACAATATATCTTGTGGGGGGAAAATAAATGCTCAAGCGTAGAATCTTCAATCTATCAGTGTACATTTCCTGATAAATGCTCCTTAATAAGCAACCTTAAAACATTCTTAAATATATTTAGAAATAATTGTGTCTCTATTTTACCCCCCCCCCCCTTTACAAACAAAAGGCACAGGCAATGATATATGTTGGTCAACAAACAAGTGAAAAGGTAATACTTATGAATTGATCCCAAAATCTAAACAGGACATTCTGTTATAATAACTCTGCTAATTGAGATATGCCTTAATAACCTTATATAGACAATAGTATGCATTTGTTTGGCTAAAACATCACATTTTGCTAAATATCTCTGGCGCATGCTTGTCCCTTTGTACAACTTGTAATACTTAACACAATATAAGCATATAAACGTTGCTACGGTGATGCTCACCCTCTCAATAACACACTGTAGGAGTAAGGGAGCTCTGATATACACAAATATGTCTAGGCTCGCCATCCCCTGCCCTGGACGCAATATTCATGGATTGTTGTCAACAGTGGTCTCTTCATCAATCTGCTGTAATATTATAAGGTCACATGGAGGTTGGCTGGCCAGCTACAAGAAAGAAAGCAACACGGAAGACAGATAAGAAACACAACAGAGTCACAAACTCCCTTTATCCAATTGTTTAACCACTCACTTTTGAATCGCATGTAGCAGGTGTTACAGTAGAGCTGCTTGCTTCGTATTCGGACTTCAGCCCCAGCTTCAGACCCGCCAAGGTCACGTGTGCAGTCGATACACTGCCGGGGTTTGGAGAAGGGTTAAAGGTCAGAGAAGGAGGCGGCAGGCAATGGCTTCGTTGCTCCACACGGGAGGAGCAATGAAGACAGATACCCAGGATGCCCCTTGGGTAACAGTTACGGGGAGAAATGTGAAGGAGACACCAGGAAGTGACAGATGGCAGACCAGTTGTTTAGAGTCAGACCCAAGCATATACCCAGGACTCCCGGATTACGTCAAGACGTTAGGAATCAGAGTGAGGCTGATTAGTTTGCGTTGAGCAGAGGTCTTTGCTGGCCTACACAGGAGGTATACCGTGAAAGGATTCGGCTGCATTAGCGGTTAGCAGTGCGAAGTAAGAGAATGGGGGAATGAGGCCATGTTAGTTTCTGTGGAGCGGGCGCGATGAGAAGCTGGCCACAGTAGTCCAGAGTGGGCTTCAACTCTCACCTTAAAACAGCCCAAATGATAACAGAGTCCAAGGGACTCGATGATCATGGCCGCTCCCTTTCCCAGCGGGTTGGCACAGAACGTACAGATTTTCTTGCCACTCACTGACCTGGATTACAGAACGCATAGCCATGACTGCACACACACACACACGTGTGCACGTGTTGAAGCATGCACATACAGTATACACGCGCGCGCGCGCCCGCACGCACGCACGCACACAACAACACAAATACAACAAAATAGATGCGTGTGACGTTACAAGTGCTAAATATCCTGGACATTCTTCTTTCGGGTCTGAAATAGAGGATGCCTGCATGGTAAATGTAAAAATAATGCAAACAGTACAATTGGACTTGACAGTATGCTAATGAATTTCCATTTACACCCCCCCCCCCCCCCAGGGCTATAGTGCTAATGCGGCAATAGCTAACCCTGAAATATAAGGTCCCAGTTAATCTGTCACTGGTTAGAGCAGCTGTTCTTAAATTGGATGCAATAACATTATTTGAGAGGGGCAGGAGATTTTAAAGGTAGGGAAGATATATAACAAAACTTGACTGGATTTCAGGAAAGGAAGGTTTGGGTGTTAATGTGGGGCGGTTAGGCCGTTACCTGCTTCTCTGCTGCGGGGCGCGTGTGTCCGAGGCGGGTTCAGGGGAGGTGGTAGAGGAGGGGGATGATGGCAAGGGGGAGGTGGCCTGGCGGGACCAAGGGCCCGAGGGGGGTCCGGCCCCACTTCGGAGGGACCCCGTGGAGTGGGAGGAGGGCAGGGTGGCTGAGCCCGGACGGCCCCCCGCTCCACCGCCATAGCTGGAAGGAGGCTGGCTGTAGTTGGGGATGGAGGAGGTGCTTCCCGGTGTCCATGAAGACCGCCAGGAGTTGTAGGGGGTGTCCAGGTTGTCAAGAGACTCTCCTCTGCAAGGCCAGTGGGTACAGATAACGAGTTAAGATGCTAACGAGTTAAAACCGTTAAGCCAGTTAAAGACAAAGACAGTTAAAACATTGACAATTTGTTACAAGCTTTTTCGCCTGGTGGTGCACAACATTCAATATGTTTTCATAACAGATTAATGTGTGGTAGTTGGTAGGGCTACGGTTCAAACAAGCACCCACCAGTAGATAGGGGGACTTTACTTTTACACAACACTAATTCTAGTTCACTTGGAACACGGCAAAGCGGTAGACAGCAAACACTTTCTGGACGGCACGGCACAAACGTCCAATGGAATGGCAGTTGCTAAGGCGATGTAGCATTGTTTACAAATTATTTAATACAAACATTTTCACACACTTATTTAGTAGCAACTGCTTTATGTAATTATTGTTGTATTGTATCTAGTATGCTAGTGTTGTTGCACCAAAAGTCCGGTTGTAAATGCCGTCGTGGAGGACGGAAAAAAGTTAAAATATTTTAGCTTTCAACGGCGTGCCGTTTGCCGGCGTCGGCATTTCTTTGCCGGCCACAACTGATTTAGCCGTCCTGCTCTCGTCCGCTAACATGATATCCGGCCTGCCGTGTTCCATGTGAATAAAGTACGTTTTCCCATAGAGACGGTGTGATAGGCGGCACAATGTACCGGCGCATAGGCAAGTCGATGGCCTCCTTGCTGGTGGCAACGCTGGTGGACCGCTGGCGGATCCAGCTGTTGTCCATCAGCAGCTGGGTCTTCTTCTTCATCTCCCGAAGAATCTGCTGCCTCTCCAGCTCCGCCTGAGACAAGCTCCGTTGGCCCTTCTTCTGGGAGTCCCTCCAGGACGCCCCACCGACACCACTGCCTGTCACTGCATAGGGGGTGCAACACATAGGGCCCTGTCTTACAACCGGCGCAAAGTGGGAACGCACACGTCTTTGCTAGTTTCAGACAGACTCAGGTGTCATTTTCCTGCCCAGCGCCCACATTGTCTAAATAGCAAATGCACACCATAGGTGTGGCGGTCTAAACATGAGGTGTGGTCTAGCTAGCGCATTGCTGACGTATTGCTATCTTGAGGCAGTGGAAAGTGATTGCGGGAATGAGAGATAAAACTCAAATTGGTTTATCGTATGTTACGCCCAAATAAAATAGAAAACGTGGATTTGGACATGCCCTAAATCCAATTTCAGACAGTGCGCTTAGATCGTTAAAATAGGGCTCACACACGTAAATAGCAGCAGTAACATACTGTAGGCGTCAATAGCATCAACATACTGTAGACGTCAAAAGCAGCAGAATACTGTATACAATGACAGCAACAACATATTCTACATGTACAGTACTGTAGACTAATGAAAGCTACATTGTGGATGACATTCACACGTAAAGCACAGGTCGTGTTGAAAATAGAATGTGCTTGCAGTTCATGCAGTGGCGGAAATTGTGATTCAAGTGATTGAAGTGTTTTGTGTAATTGGAATATAAAAAGTATAGCGATACAGAAGCTATTACTTCCACCTGACCTCCCCCCCACCCCCAGAAAGCTGTAAATCCAAAGTCATGCAAATTTAGAGGTGAGCGTGAATCATTATTGATTTACTGTACGCAATTATGCAAAACTGACTGACTGATTGAGTAATCCACTGAACAGTTGGCCCGCTAATAATAAAACTCGGGATTTCGGGGACCCATATAGTCAGAATGGACTCCTTGTCCTGATTGGCCGGCCAGGCATATGGGGCCAAGCCCACCTCTCTCTGGCTGTCTGCATCTCATCGCGTTCAAGACGGTTCTCCTCTCCATCTCCAGCTCGGACGCAGCCTTTTCACCCTGGGCCTGTCTGTCGCGTGCACGCCTCGCCTGTTCGTCCAGCAACCATTGGGCAAAACCCCCAGTTTGCCTATATAACAACCCTGTGATACAGCCCACATAGGACAATAAGGACTGGCCGCTCATCTACTGTACACACACATGCATGCACACAGCCTTTCCTACACCAACAAAACAGGCAAATGAGCTTATAAAGCAACGAATATTGAATATTCGCGACATCCCACTGACCTTTTCCCTCCGGTGACACTTCATCCAGCTCGGATGTGGATTTGGACTTGGCCCTGATAATAAAAGCCAAAGGTATTTTAGGACGGAGTACCAGGAAGCACGGATAAAAAGTTAACATTCTATTTTTATATTTAATTAAAAAGCACTATGATTCTCCCAAAACGTGAAGGTACATCCAGTGCTTAACTAGCACACAGCGTTACTGTGGCCCATGCTATCAGCAGCAGAGAGTTAATACAGCGCCGTGGTAGACATGCAGATGAACACACAAGACAGACGCATGTGTGTGTGTGTGTGTGTGTGTGTGCACGTCATACACACACACAATACTGACCTGTCGGTAAAGGACAGTTCAGGCTGATCCCTGTGATGAAGGGGAAGGATGTGGAGTGTGGCATGCCAGAGCATGAAGCACGGGGGGCAGAAGACACATGCACATGCAGACAGATTAGTGGGAGTGATGGTGATACGCAGGCGACAAGCCAGGCTGTGACGCAGGCTGTCTCATTGCTCTTAGTGATTCACTATATGGAATGAAGGCAAGTAAGCCAATAGATGAAGGGTTTAACAACATGGGCATTCATGACACATTATTGTGAGGAGGGGCCAACCAGGCAAAATAACTTAAACACACCTGTCTTTTTTCCTATGCATTGTGGATAATCCTAAAGGGGGGGTTCCTAGTTCTGTACTGTAGATTGAGGCGATATTGGTGATAATGCTGAGCTAGGTGTTGTTTAAGCTGCCATCACGACATTGACAACTGTTGCAGCGCAAGAGCTTGTTTAAATTAGCATCAGACTAGTCTTGCATAGCCAGCCTTTACTTACGGTAAGTTTGGGACACAGCGCTGGCTAGCTGCGTCAATACTTGACAGGTGAGGTATTTTGATTGACATGCATTCAATGACCAAGTCGGACCTACTGTACAATGAGGAATTCGTTGAAAAAAACTAAATGACAGGACTCTGTAAATCGGTAAAATAAGTAGTCCACGGTTACTGCGAAGTACACTAGGGCTGCACTGGAATTTACGGCTGCAGACAATGCTAACAGCCAATGAAAATCCTCCTTCCTCAACTCCGAAAAGTCAGTCGCGCTTACAAGGGTGTATCAGACGTCCACAGAGTTGCCTATGTGAGTGCTAATGGACAGAATTAGCATCACACTATATTAGCATTATCACACTAAGCTAGCATTAGCACAAGTTAGCATCACACTAATTTAGCACTATCACACTATGCTAGCATCACACTAATTTAGCACTATCACACTAAGTTAGCATCACAACACTATGTTAGCATCAAACTAAGTTAGCATCACAACACTGACCACTGCTGCTGCTCCCGGGCTCTCTCTCTGTCCCGCCGTTGCTGCTCAGCCTCCTCCTGGCGCCTCCTCTGCTCCTCCATCTCCTCCTCCCTCTTCCTCTGCCACCTCCGCTCCTCCTCCTCCCTGCTCCTCCTCTCCTCCTCCTCTCGCTGCTCTCGCCTCTTCCTCTCCTCCTGGAGACGCTGGAGCTCCAACTCCTCCTCTTCTCTCTTCCGCCGCTCCTCCGCCTGCCTCTGGCGCTCCTGCGCCTCTTTCCGCCTCATCTCCTCCTGTGCCTCCTTCCGCCTCATCTCCTCCTGCGCCTCCTTCATCCTCATTTCCTCCTGCGCCTCCTTTATCCTCTTCTCCTCTTCTTCCCGGGAGGGAGAGGGCATGCGGATCTTGGCCGCGGGCGTGTTGATGACAGCGAGGCTGTGCTGTTGACAGGGTTAGATGCCACCAACGTTAACGTTTTAGATGGAATAATGCACAGCGGGGGGGGGAATTGGCGAACAGTGGCAAACATTTGCGGCAAACATTTGTTTGCTTTGAACGTTGAACTTGCTTTGAAAGTATAGGATTTAAATGATCATCCATGGTCCAGGGTCAATGTGTCAGGCTCGCCGAGAACCAACTCCTCAAACCATTGGCTTGTGTTCACCGCCGCTTGTGTTCGCGGCAAAATCAACGCAAACTGTTGTAATATACAGCCATCTTTGACAGTTATTCAGGAAGGCTATACTGTATATGCAGGTGGCTTAAGTCAATACAAAATTATTTTGCTGCTCTCCCTACGTTAGGCATTCCCTATAATTAACCATAATGCAAATAAAAGACTTGATTTGGACTAATAATGGTCCTGACTCCTGACTGGACTGTGGTACTTGCTGCAGAGTGCAGGTGAAAACAAGAGAAAGAGTGACTAATTTTCTCCTCGCTCTGTACCTCCTGTTGCCGGGCGCTGTTGAGGTCCTGCTGGGCCTTGAACCACTCCTTCTCCAGCTTCTCCTGGTCACGCTTGTACTGCTCCTGTGCAAAGATGGGAGGGGGTGAGTTCTTAAGCTCAAAGACACACCTGCTTCAGCATCAGCACACACCACACGTATGCAAGAAAGCACACACACGCGCGCGCGCGCACACACACACGCACACACACACACACACACGCACACACACAGGAGAGTTCAATCTTGAACAGAAGCCTTAGAAGAAATTATGCTTCTAGACGAAAACATAAAGCTACAGAACAAAAAGAGTATTATGGTATCCTGAGCTAGCTTCACAAGACCATCCTGATATCGCAAGCTTCAGTTTTATTTTGCCATGAGAATCAGTCTGGATAGACTATAATAATAATTTTAAATGTGTCCAACTGAACTTTCCAATCAGCGTCATGTTGATAGCTATACAGGCGTGTTTAGGTGTGCCGACAGCGAAAACAGATAGATGGTTAATCCAATCAACTGCCATTTATTTGAAAGTACCTGCCATTCACAAACAGATTCAATGAACGGCTCCCCAGATGGACTTGTGACAACATAATCCTCTGGCATGTCAGGTAAAGCCTGAGTACGTGCCTTGCATGCAAGCTTCCTGATTGCCTATCGACCTAATGCATATCACACTCTTATAGGCCATTGGCTTGGGAAAGGCCATCCGCTGATCAGATGCTCTGCTCAGTGCCAGGATCATAGTTATGATTTTGTTTTTGTTTTGACATTACGAACAAAGTTTTGAATGCAGACTGATGCCAGATGGGTAGAGAACAGACACATGCTACAAAGCCAGCCTATATTCTCAGCCTATATTGAAGATCCCTCAGGCTACATCTCAGGCCATGCATTTCAAATGTAGATGGTGGAGCTTCTGAAAGAGCACCCTGAGGCTTTGAAGGGTGAGGTGTTTTTATTTTGAGTTAAAATATCAACTATAAAGACTGACTCCACCTTTTTAATAGAGGTTTTTAATCAGGTAGAGCTCGGAAAGATTTACGAGAGAAGGAGAAATTAAACTAACGGATCTGTCTTTTGTGCTATCAAGGCCTTTCTGGGTGCCTTGCAGACACGTAATGGCTGTCTCTTGGAGAAACCAGGCCGTTCTACCAACAGGGAATATGACTGTGGGAGGAACAAGCCTTTGTAGCAACGGCAGCAGTGCGCCTGGACAGGTTTTATCTCTCAATCCAGAAATAGACACTGTAGACAGTATTCTGCTCAATGCTAGCTTGATGCTAGAAAGGCTAATGCTGCTTTTTCCATTTCATGTAATATAACAATTTCACAATGTAACAGAGAATTATGATTTGACTGTGCCTCAGCAACCACTCTCTATATCAAATGTGACAATCAATCAACTTCCAGAAAGGAGCCCAGGTAATTTAACTGGTTTGAAATCGACGGTTGAAGCCAATTGTGCCGTTCTAAATCATGCAACTTTGTTTATCGTGGGTCTGTCACATTCCTTTCAAGCATAGGCTACTATACTGTGGTCAGTTCCCAATCCATCTCACATAAGGACATGCTACTGTAAGCCGCGTGCACGCTAAGTCTATTTGTGCTCTGTGTCCATCTCCATACTCCAGCAATGGAGAGATCCCTGGAAATGGCCAAAATAGGAGTCTCTCTGTAAACAGCGAATTAAAGAATTACCTGCAGGAGGCGCTCCTGCTCCTTCTGCCATTTCTCCTGTCTTCTGCGCTCCTCCTCTGGGTCCCAGGACCAGCGGTTGGTGGAGGGAGTGATTGGGGGAATATGTATCTGGTGGCGGGATAAAAGGTACAAACACTGACTTCACAGCTGCATCCTGACACCTCCTGTCAACCCAACTGGCATCTTAGCAACCTTCTCAGTGGCCTAAAATAGTACATTGCTGACAGGTTTGTGTTTTCTGTCTCACGTTTGCTAACTATCCAATGGCATACTCATGACAAAGTTCCTTTAATGTTTGCTACTGTCCCTTCGCTGTGCTCAAGGTAATTGGGCAATCAAAGGCTTAAGAGGAATAATGCAACCGTCTATGAAGCAACAGTAAACCCCTACACAGAGTCAATATGCCACTGCCTTTTCATCACCCAGGCAAGTCAAGGCACTTTATTTACAGTACTGTATATAGCACATGTCATACACAAGGTAGATCCATTGAGGCAGATTTAACATCAAATCATGTTATATAATATATACAATACAGTATATTGCATAAAAATACATATAATAGACAAATAATCAAATGTGTCATAATAAAATCGGAATGTTTTACAGCATATCAGAAGTCAAACTGCAAGTTTTGCAGTTCAGCATAAAGTAACGTTACATTGGTCTCAAGTCTCAGATCTTCTGGGAGTTTGTTGAACATAGTAGCTAAATGCTGCTTGATTTCATTCTGGGGACGGCTAACTGACCGGTCCCTGATGAACTACGGTCTGGACCAGTGGTTCTCAAACTGGGTGTTGGGTCCCCCCCGGGGGGTCGTGAGAAACAGGAGGGGGTCACAAGATGATTTTCAGAAATTAAATAACAATTTAAAATGATTAACATGGCATAGTTTAGCCATAATTGTTGTTAGTAGTACAGTTTATACATTACTTTGATGTATTCTGCTACTAGCTTGTATTAAAATACTATCAAATTATATTATGGCTGTTATTCTTCTACCACCTCTGGGGATAGCGGGGGTTGTGAGTCTCTGGCACTGTTATTTTGGGGGGTCACGAGCTGAAAACTTTGAGAACCCCTGGTCCAGACAAGCGTTCATAGTGTGAGAGCATTTCAGCGAATTCTACTCTCAGTAGAGTTCAGATGAAAACAACACTAGTCAGTGTGGGGAAATAATATATAAACATGTTGTGGATGCTACTCACGTCTGGCATCGCAGACTCAGGCCCTCCTTAAAGAGAAAATACACAATTAGTTAAATACTTCTAGGAACGGATCCTATTACAAAGATACATAGTAAACCAGAATACAGACACACAAGGTTAATAGGCTTGACAACACTTGAACTGTTTTTAGTCAAGTGCCGATTCATCACCGCAATGGCATCCAACACCACAGAGCAGTAATGCATGATTCAAACAAGCCCAGGGCAACACAGCTACCCTCTTCCTCCTAATGTTCATTGAACTTCAGATCACAGACAAGTATGCGAAGATCACAGCACACCGAGCTCATCATGCACAATATGCGAAACATCTCTAAATGGAGCAAAGACAAACACATGCAGAGAAGAAGTGCGACACAAAGGTTTTTAACATCATGCACAGCAAAGGGAAAAGTGCACGGACACTATAAATACCCCCCCCCCCCCCACACACACACACACACACACACACACACACACACACGATCAACCTACTGCATTTATGGCCAATATTGTGGCATACACTCTGCTGTATAACCATTGGAGCTGGAACCTTCATTCCCATTTGCTACTGTACGAGCTTAATTCCCTGAATACAGTAATGATGTGACATGATCATCATGGATATTGGGGTATTTATTTGATTTATTAATGTGAGCACACGAATGCGTCCAAAAAGTACATCTCTACACTTAAAGCAGGTTTTTTTTGCACTAAACTGCAGCTCCCTTGGGTATACAGCATGTCAGTGTCCCAGGTTAAGGCAGATATACAGGTGAGGCGAGCACCCACACACTGGAGCCTGTTTACCACAGAGGAATGCCAGCGCATCCACATGGGACCCTGGGAAGGTGGGGAAGGAGCAGAGGGGTTATGCTCCAACCAGCCACCAGTTACAATAAAAGAAACAGCAAACATATAAATAAACAAGAAGCCTGCTAGAATCTCTTTGTACGGAAGCTTCACAAGCCTCGATCGACTGACCGGTTGGCTCACAAGTATTATCGATCAATAGAGCATGAGGTCCTCACAAGGCGAGAAACATGCAAGAAAGAGAAGCAGACAATTTGGAAACCACTTGTAATCAGCGTAGATGAAAGCGCAGCGAGCAACAGCCACCAAAGAACATTAAGGTCAGCCACCAATATCAGTCTTGTTCTGGCCAGTGTGCTTTTTACCTTGTTCAAAAAACTCTGACCGCCGCTTTAAGTTTTTCAAAGAAATGGGTTCTGACTCTACATTAGGAGTGAAGAACAATGAGGAACAGCTGGAGCATATTAGGACACAACAAATAGTTACAGTATGTTAACACAAGACATGCTACCTAAGTAATAACATAAAAGTGATATATACAGTAGCCTACAGATCACAAAAGCAGTATGCTAAAACAAAAAGCTAACAGCTTAATAAAATACAAATGGCTTTTCAAGTTAGAATGTGTGGAATGTGCAAAATAGTTGCGTAAGCTGTCACAAAAATGTTTAGCCACTTAAAGGAGACTTCGGCACATTGAATGCCCTGCAGGGTTAAAGTAGCGTGTGTTATTTGAACACTTGAGCTATGAAATGGTACCTAGGTATTAATTGCTCAGTCCTCTGTGCACATACACATGCACACATTGGGGCCAACCCGTGAGTTTGTTTCATATCAAAACACAATGGCAGTAGAAAGTACTTTTTTTTAACCAAAGGTTCAAAGAGATGGAAGGAAAGATGACAATCTGCTCAGGAACTCCAAATAAAATAAAATAAAATAAAGATTAGCCACAAGGGGGCATTTCAAAGAAGAAAAGTGTGGTATGATCTTAGACACACTAGCTCTTCAAGTTTCAGCACTGCCACTGTGTGTCTTTACCTTTATTTCTCCTGCTTACTTCCTCCTCACGAAAGCCTCCGTTCATGCTGCTCGGGGCCGTCGCCTGTGTGGGGGGGGGGGGGGGGGGGGTAAACAGGC
>JAODTR010038510.1:0-20217 GCA_025399935.1 Amblyopsis rosae | reverse complement strand
ACACACACACACACACACACACACACACACACACACACACACACACACACACACACACACACACACACACACAACCAGCAGTTGGAACTCTTAATGGGAAACATGAACGTGAACTTACATGAACACTGAAGGTAACGAGAGCCGCCAACATTGGGATGCTGACACAACGGCCTCCATTAAGTCAGACATATCAGGCAAGGTGGGAGCTAAGGTTGGAGCACGTGTGCAGGACACACACCATTTGGTACAGCATTTTGGATCACGGCATCAGGTGTCACAGAAAAACACCTGAATGCTTTACCACAAATATTTCAATTTGTGCAGAGAGAAAGCCAAACATGCTCTTCTGCCTAACAGACCAATGAATATAAAGAGTGAAATCAGCGTTGAAATCAGACATGTAACAGTAATCATTAAAGTGAGCGTGTGGGTTTCAGACGGAGAGAGACACAAAGCTGTTGTACTGCTGAATGTTCCTCTTCAGAATGTCTGAGCAGGGCCCCAGCACCCGCTCGAAGCGGGGCCGGTCCAGTTTGACACACTTGAGGGGCCCGCAGGCAGCCACTGTGGCAGCACGCGGCCGGTTCATCAGCAGGGCAATCTCTCCTGCCAGGGGAAGCAGAGGACACTGTCAGCAGGGCTCATAGCCAGGGAGCTACTGGCTCAGGGCGAGGAGGGAGCTACTGGCTCACAAGGAGGAGGGAGCTACTGGCTCACAACAAGGAGGAGGGACCAACCGGCTCACAAGGAGGAGGGAGCTACTGGCTCACGGCAATGAGGAGGGAGCTACCCGCTCACGGCAAGGGCTGCAACTAATGATTACTTGAACTATACTTGAACTATTTGGAACAGAGTGCTTGACACTTTCACTTGGTGAAGGCTAAAAGATAGGAGGAGCAAGGGGGCTTACATTAACATTTAGATTTCATGGTGTACTCTCGTACCACAGCACATAACAGTCAGCACTGGCCATGGGCGAACATCCGAAATATGACGAGTTTCCCAAAAGTGACAAACTTTGTTAGCACAACAATGGTTTGAACTATGTTGGTTTCAACCGCCGTAGTTCTAACTACAATGTTTTGTGTTCGGTCTGACTTTTACAGCGGGAAACTTGCAAAAACTAAATATTTGTCACGTTATGCCTGAATTAAATAGCCTATGACAGTTGTGATTATATTAAATTATAAAATTATCTAGGTTATTCATACAACCTGCTCAGAAGTTACAATAGGCTATAACAACAACCATAACAATAATACAAATATGAGTAGGCCTATTCTTATAGACTAACATCAGAAATTATAACAGTAAAATAAAACAATAAAAATGATCTAATCATAATATTAAACTATAATGAATATATTTCTTATGATATTAAGATGTCAGTTTAAGCCCAGGCAATTAGTACAGTGGTTCGTGTGTTGGGCTGACAACATGAAGGTTCAAGCCCTGTATTGGCATAACTAAACTACTGTCTGCTCATCCTAGTATGTAATGCAGTCTCCCTTTTAGTTCTAGAAGGAATTTTAACTATTATATACTACTATATAGGCTACATTGCATTCAGTGCACCTCATTGTGTAGCCTAAACATTTATACTATTCATACTTAAAATCATACGCATCAAATCATCCCCAAACTGTTAAATGGAACACTTGCCATATTGGCACGTCAGCTACAGGTAACGTCAGTGAATTGTGTACGGTAGCCTATTACAATGTTCTATCAGAATAATTTCACTGAGTTAAGGCTGACTCCACGTATCCGCATTGTCTGATGTTAATGTATAATTAAGTAAAGAAACTAGAATCAGACTCGCCATTGCCGGGTTTGTTTTGCATAAATGAAAATATGGAAAGACAGCTCCGGTGGTTTGTCAGTCTTCAGCGCATTGGACACATGGAGCTGAACCGTAGCACAATGAGTCCGCTGCTTGCAGCGCCTTTTCTGCTTTTATTGACTGGAAATCTTTTTTTCCTGCCTCAGGTTTTTAGACTTGCCCCAGAATTAGATCGATCTAACAGTTGTCAAACGTAGGCTATTCATATCTACTTGGTTGCGTCCCTGAATTGTCATGTAATGTTATGTCAGGGACAATACAATAAACATTGTAACAGGTTAAATGTACATGTGGTCACAGAACCTTGAATACAGGATATAATTTGCAACACCTGATTCTACATAGCCTCACTGTCCCACAACATGCATAATAGCCTAATGTTAACAGCTTACTACACTGTGAATGCAACACTAACTATGAACTTGGTTCTGCAACAAATTGTCCTTCCGAATTATAGCAGGAAAATAACACTAGACAAAAAGTATTAAGTTCAGTAGCGTAAATAAATGTTTTTTTTGCCTGAAGCAAATACTGTCTTCTCCTCAAAATACACCTGGGGTGCGTTTCTCAAAAGCATCGTTACGCTGACATGCCAAGATGGCAAGCGTTCCATTTAACAGTTTGGGGATGATTTGATGCAGTATGATTGATGATTTATGAATTTCCTAAGTTAACTTTAGCAGCTAGTTAACGTATGTTAATTTAAATAGCATATTGCCTCGTTAGCGACTTACCTAAAAACTTGTGCCCATTTATACGCAATACTCAAAGCTAAATTGGCTAGCTTCGTGTCATGGAGACTCACCAAAGTAATCTGATGGTCCCAGCCTTCCCACCTCCACAAACTCTTCCTTGTCTGACCTCCGCTGCAGCACACCGGCTGATCCCTGATGGAGAACAGGGAGAATGGGGCTGAATACAGGATACACATAGGCCAGTCCAGTGATTAAAGCAATAAGAGCTTAGTCTAAGTTTGATTGAAGTTTTGTATTTTAAAGAAATTAACCACAGAAAATGAAATGCAGGGTCAATATGTGAAACATCAGCCATTCATGTTATTATATACAGTGCATGATAGTCTCTCTCATGCACACACAGCAATGCACACAATGCAAAAATATCAAGTGGTGTAATTAGCAATTGGAGCAAATATCTTGCACGCAAGTTATGGCCGGACCTGTCACGATCGCCTTACTGATGCAGATGAGTCTTTTGTGAAAATTGTGAAATTATTCTCCCAAAAGCAGTGAAGAGCCAATCAAAAGGATTTTTGCCAACCCTATGAAAAGCACATTTTATAACAGGCTTAGGCTACCACACAAGTGGATGTACCAAATATTAAGGCATGTTTGAAAGGAAGTCAGACTACACGTTACTGACTGGCCTACTGACTGACTGCAGTCGGCAGATTGCTTTCAGACATGCCTTAACATTCGCTAAGGCATGTCCTTAGCAACTTAGTTTTCACCAATTAGGCCTATCTAATGATGCTCTAGACGCATGTGTGTAGATCGCACATCTTTTGAGGTTGAATTCAGTTTTCCACCCCCCACCCCTGATTACGGTTAGTACAATGCCCACCACAAAAATATTAATACAAATGAATTAATTCCAGCACCCCCTCCCAGAAAATAGTTCCAACGTCCATGACCCTGGCCAACACTGATTCTAGATCTGCTCTTACCCCTAACTAGGCCCTTGTGAGGAAGTAAAAATGCATATGTCATAGCACATGAAGGTAGCAGAGGCCCCGGCCACAAGCCTACCTCCAGGATGATGAAGAACTCATCTCCCGGCTCTCCCTGCACTACGATCTTCTGTCCGTCCTCAAACTGCACAGTCTCCAGTGCATCAGCCACTGTCAGCCGCTCCCACTTATCTAGAGACTCTGCTCATGCACACATAAACATAGAACAGTGGTGATCATTATAAAGCCGTGTATGCATACATTTTATTGTGTGGACTTCACAATCGATACATGAGTGTGGTGGTTTAGCACTGTACGCATAAAGATCTCACCTAAAATGGACACCTTACTGAGGAACTCTTCATACATTTTGCGCTTTCTCAAAGTGCTCCCCTGGAAATGAAAACAACCTCATGTAACATGTTCAGCTAATACAAAAAGAACCTCCTGTTGCATGTTTAGCTAATACAAAAAGAACCTCATGTAACATCTTTAGCTAATACCAAAATAACCTCCTGTAGCATGTTTAGCTAATCTCAGTAAACAGCTGCAACGCGACTCATTACCATGAGAATCCTCCTGTAGCTGTCTCTGTCGATGCCCCACAGCTTGACATCAGACTTGGCCCGGACGGTGGCAGCGCGGGGGGTTCCATAGATCAGAGCTAGCTCCCCGAAACTTCCCGCCTCCCCGATGCTGGTCACCCACTCATTGTTTACATACACCTGGAGGGAGACGGGAAACTGCTGAAGACACCATTAACCTGCTTAATGGGGTCTAGCTAGGGTTCTGTGAAACCAGAGTCTACCCTGGTGCACAGAACATGCAGGCAAGTAATGGGGTGAGGGGTAGGGGTGCACAATATATCAACTCAGTATCGTTATCGCAATATCACATTGCGAAATATCATATCGAAAATGTTGCAGGAAGTGTAATATTCTGTTTATTTTGTGGCGAGATGCATCCATTGGCTGTTATGGCTTGGTTGTGATTGATTTCGACAGAAAAGTAAGATGTGTGGCTGTGGAAGCTAGTGACATACATTAATAGAGATCGAAGAGTGGCACATTAGTGGCCAAAAAGAATACCTACGCTTAGCTTGGAATTACTGTTGTTGTACCAGTCCAATATGACAGTTGAATATGTTATGAATATATTTTTGATGCATTTTCCCATAACAATTGTGTTTTTACTTATGTTTAAAAATATTGAAATTAATATTGGTATTCATGATCATTATCGCAATATCACAATTTATCAATATCGTGCACCTTTAGTGAGGGGTCATGGGTCAAGACAGAAGTCTCCATACCCCAGATGGCACACAGTTCACACCTGTGACCTACAACACTAACAAGAGAAACATCTTACATCCACCTCCCCCTGGTCAATAACGTAGAAATTGTCTCCCTCATCGCCTGGAACAAAAACATTAAATAGCAGTTAGAAGGGCTGAGACATGGCCTAAAACCTACCTACACACACGCGCGCGCACTCACACCCACACACACACCTTGCTGGATGACGGTCTCCCCAGCGATGTAGTTGACAGAAAACATGGCGTCAAATATATCACTGCAAAAGAAGAACAAGATGTTTAGATATCCATCTAGAATGATCTAGATCTAGCTAGAGCGATCTATGGAGCTGAGCTTCCTGTCCCTTACCTCCTCTCGTTGTCATCAAGGTGGGAGAACAGCACATTCCTCTCTATGGCTTTAGCCAAGGCTGCCATGGTGTTGTAGTCCTTTGGAATAACCTTGGGTAGAAGAAATCATAGTTTACTGTCACCATTCTTCAACTAGATTTACTACAGTGACTATCTATAGCACAACAATATAACCCACAACACTGTTTTCACTCCCAATATTCACGAGTTGATATTAAGATTGTTAGTCAGCCACCCTAACCACTAAAGTGTCCATCTCAGCAGCATGTGTGTGTGTGTCTCCCCTGCTGACCTTCCGGACGTAGGAGGCTGCATCTTCCTCATTGTACACCTCAGCGCTGATGGCTCCTCTCCTGCACCCCCTAACCACCGGGTTGATAGGCGGGGCCACCTCGTCGTCACGGGAGTCTGAACGGGAGCTTTTGGACTTCTGCTGGAGCAAGAACTGCTCTGCCTCCTCCTACAGCAGAGGCACAAAGACAAAATCTTCTATCTCCCGAACTAAGCCATCAACAAGAAGGCTAACCAGTCCCCAGTAGGCTACAGAGCCTATAAGCCTGATAGGCATTTAGCTAATGGAAATTATGTATTTTATTAGCGATTACACCAAGCACACATTTTCTTTCAAACTGGTTCTGGAATTAAACCCATTTATACTTGACAGTTAAAGGGTGACCATCTCTATTCAGGGTTTCCTCAGCAATTATTTAACAGCGGTGAATACATCACACAGACCTTCTCCAGTGCCTTGAAATAGTCTCTTAGGAAGGCCATTGGCCGATCTGGTCGTGCAGTGCACAGCTGCACAATGCAATCCTTCAAGAGCTGCTGGATGTTATGTTTCTGCACATACTGCTCACACTCTCTCAGGCTCCGCTGCTCCTCACTGTTTACACCGTCGGACTGCATTCTGCTCTGCTGACTAAACCTGGCAAGTGACAACAAATGGATATAGTATATAATAGTAAAAACCATGTATTTCCACGCATTATGCATGCATATTACACATGCATGCATAATACACTGGTTTGCATAGAAAAAGAGAAGTGTCCATCGTCAGCTTGCAAACAATAAATATTCAGTATTTTTATACAAATCGCACCAATCCATATACATAAAATACACATTTTACCCACATTAACAAATCTGGCTTATTAAAATGTCTGATTGCTTTGGTAACTTTTACTTTATACATTTAATTATATTTAGCCTATTGTGAGCTAATTATATTTGATAATAAAGTATTATTACATAATAAATGTTTGTCTAGTTCTACGGTCTAGTTATATAGTAATTGTTAATTGAATTTTAGTAATTTTTCAAGAATATATCTGTAATTTTAGTCTGGATTGTCATTAGGCTACGTTTTCTACCGTGGTAAAAAAAAAATTATGCTGCATCGAATGCACTGCTCGAATGTGTAAAATAGTTTTCCTCGACTCTGTAAAAGTGCTGGAACAGAGCTTTGACTGTAATACTTTTTAAACACGATGCAAGGTAAATAATGTACGGTATACCAATGTAAGTGCGTTAACACGTAAACATAGGACAGACGCTGCTTATCATATATTAGCAACATGGTACAAACAGTAATAACAAAGTTAACTCTGTTGACATTACATAAACACGCGTAGCCGGCTAGACAGCGAATAAAACATGGATTTGTTTATATAGCTTATTTCTCGCCACAGAACTGCCATCTTGGAGACATACGGTAGAAGCCAACAACAGTCATCATACTGTAGCTAACAACTACCGTACGGTACTAGCCAACTTGTCTTAGATAAAAACTGGGCAACAATACTATACCGGTAGTGACCATGTCTAAACGGGCTACATGACAGCATCTTCATATTAACACAGCTGGTAAAAAAAAGGCACTGGATTCTTACCTACGTTTAAAAGTGGTGTTTGTTTGAAACAGCGTCTTGTCAGTTCTTCACAGTGAATCCCCTCCTCCACACTAAGCCGGAAACGGGCACGCCAATAGAAATGTGTGCTTTGAGTGTTTTGGCATTTGTCGTCCTATGAGCTTGTGGTCTTATTAATCAATTAGTATGGTGTCAAAAACATGTCAGAAATATATTTGAATAATATAAAAGCAAAAACACTTGATTATGTTTAAGAATAGTTATTGGATAGATAATATGATTTTATTCATAATGTATCTGTCTAAAATCTTAGAACCATGGTTGATGGCTATTTTAGCAGGTCCCAAATGACGGAAAATGTTAAAATATAAAAATTACCTATTATGCCAGGTAATGGATGAATAATAATCAGTTTGCTCACTACATATCACTTGCTATGCACATACAGACACACCCCTTGGCTTGCTGTTACCCCAGCCACTTCCTTCAATCTCTCAGACTGTAATAGCTTTATTCGTGTTGACTGCCCAGAGTCCACGAATACAAGGAGCAAACTGCAATCTCGAAATAAACAAAGGTGAGTTGCACCACTATTTTTATGTTTTATTAAATTCCTGTCAGTTGAACCAGGCTTGCTTGAACACCTTTCTATGTCCTCAGTTTGCATACCTCCAGGACCAAATTCTGTACAAGCAGTCATTCTGTCTGATTTCCTTTGTTAGATTGATATGCTACAGTGTTTGTTACTATAGTAAACATCTAACAGCTTCTTGCCAGTTATATGATCAGAGCATAGTAATTACATTTACAGTACATTAAATGTATCATCTAGTATTATTGTGTATAGTATGATTGAACATATGTATTACAGTTGCCAGTTGCCAGAGGTGTGCAGTGCCACATATTTTAAACATTATGTTTGTTAACAACAGTATATGGATTTGAAACAGGACTTGGGCATTCTATCATAAAACAGAAACTCTATAAGATAAAGCTGATTCCAGGGCATGAAAGCTGTTATCCTGATGATTATTATCAATAGGCACTTGAGATAGCTTTTCTGCTCCAAAAGAACAATAAAGTATCACATTATCTTGAGAAGTCTTGCACAAAGTTAATGAAGCATCTACCCCCTCTCTCTCTGTCTCTCTGTCTAAACCTGCAGCAGCAGCTCCTATAGATACTGAGAGCATTCCTGCACCTTGCCCTCTCTCTGTTGAGACATGTCTCTGTACAGCTTTGGCCTGGAGCCATTGACTTGCCACGCCTGGAACAAAGACAGGACACGTAGGTGAAACCAGTCAGGCTGCCTTTCTACAAGAAAAACACATATTAAAGTAGTATTATTATGACAATCTATTAGCTAGCGGTTCAGAGCTCACAGCCACTAACACAATAATGTTAAATGTAACCATATACATGTTGACAATGATTAATGACAATACAGCTAGATGAAATAAGCATAATGTCTTGTGTCACATGTGCCCACTTTTTCAAACCCGTCATCCAAGCCCTTGCATTGTAGCCTGAGGATGCATTTTCTCCTGCCCAGTAAAGTAATGCCCATATCTGCAGACAATTTAATTATCAATGCAGGAAATGGGCTGAAAGCTCTATACAGTACTGTACTAAACATTGGCTATACTGTGTAGTCATTGAACGCTGAATTCTATGCAGTATGGCACTGAATTGTATAGTGAGGTAATTATAATTTTTCTATTCTGTACTGTACTACGGGCCACAATGAGAGCTAGTACTGATTAGTGCCACACCATATCAGTTGAGGTATGTTAGTAGTTTACAGTCAGTGATAATAATACTAATAATAATAATAATCATCTTTATTTGTATAGCACTTCATAGAATTGCAGCTCAAAGTGCTTTTTACAGAGAGGAAATACAGAAGAAAATACAACATACAATGGTTGAAGTAAAAAAATAAAATCAATAAAATGGTAAAAAGAAGGGCATGTGCCTCATCCCTCCTGCTCTATTTCAGAATGTGTGTAGCACCATGCAATACTTGCAACATTCACATAGTTGTGACACAGTATGTTGGCCTAACATGTGCGTCTGTACATACATAGAGGAGAACACACAGGTATGGCATGTAACATGGATCACCTGTAATACACTGAATGTTAGATACTTTATAAACTGTTAGATATACTGTACTCATTTGAAGCTAAGTACACATACAGCGTGCTTTAAACAAATAAGTATGGCCGTGGCTATATACATTATTTCATACATTTCACTAATATTTCTGAAACCTGCTACACGACTATGGTAAAATGTGTGTATAAAATTGTAATGTATGTTCCATTTTTACAAGATGTACAAAATAATAATCCAAATTTCTTGCAAAGAGTCTTTGTTTGGCAGTTGGCACAAGTATAGATGCTCTCTACAGTACTCTAACAATGCAAACATGTACTAATACCTCCTACAGAGATAGCCGTAAGTCCCAACAACAGTGATGTAATTATTCATGAGAAGAAAGGAAAAGAATGGGCCAAGATCCATGAACTGAGGGAGCACAGTGGACAAATCACAGGTAAAGAATCACAGGTAGTGGAGCTCACGATATGGTCCCTCTTCACAGAGGTGTCAGTGGCAACACAGGTGCAGCTCATAACATGAATTAATCCATTTAATTTACCTGTGTTGATGGTTTGTTACAGAATCATCTGGGAAGCCATCCATTGAAACTGTTTAGAAGGACAGGGACTTTAAAACAAATTCTTGGCAGGTGATTGTCTATCACTGTCGGTTAATGTCACACATACGGCCGTAGCTGCCAGTACAACACTAACTGGTCAGAGCCACAGTGGTTTGACTGAAGCACAAGCATTTCAAGAGGTCCACACTGATAATGCGCCCAAAGTCAAACTGAAGCCATCAGGATGGTGTCATGATGAAACTACCGGTGCACCAGCATTGACCAATCTAACGAAACACACAGTCAGTGCTGATACACTGGTCACCTGTACCTAAATAAAACTATGAGCTACACCTGTGCTTTCTTTACTATGACCACGTCTGTGAAAAGGACATATTCTATCACATGTACAACATACTGTAGACAGTACACAGCCAACATTCACCCATACACTGTGACATGAGGATAAAAGCAAGCTAAAAGGCTGCTAGTGATGGAACCTGTCTTTAGGCATTGACTGGGCGCCAGAGTCCAACCGCTTAGTGACGTGTGCTGCTGACCGTAACGCCTACGTGTGGACCCTGAAGGAGGGCATGTGGAAGCCTACGCTGGTCCTGGTTCGCATCAACCGGGCCGCCACCTGTGTCAAGTGGTCCCCCCTGGAGAACAAGTTTGCCCTGGGCAGCGGAGCACGGCTCATCTCCGTCTGTTACTTTGAGAAGGAGAATGACTGGTGTGTGTGTGGTGTTAGCTTGGTCTCTTGGTCTCATGTTTGAGTAGCAGGACAAATGTAGCAATGTGGTGTCTCAAGTGCAGACCTGTTGCATCATGGGAAATGGCCAGTGAAAGAGGAATCACATGCCATGAGCACAAGTTGTACTGTTATTCTGCTATTCTTCTATAATAATTGCACATGACACGTTGACATGACACTTTGTCCACTGACATGACATGACACATAATTGTGTCATGCCATTTGGCTTGACTGTGTGTGGTGACCTTTGCCCTCATGTTCCCGTCAGGTGGCTGAGTAAGCACATTAAGAAAAACATCTGCTCCACCGTGTTGAATCTGGACTGGCATCCCAACAACATTCTGCTAGCCGCTGGCTCTGCAGACCTTCACTGCAGGTCAGAGCACCACAGGTTCACTGTGGAGCATGCTAGCATATGTTAGCAGCACCTACTTTGGGCTACAGGAACGCTCCTGTGGGGCCAATACAGAAACCAAGCAGTAACACGCCAATAGCTTTAAAGGTGGATGTGATAACACAATTGCTTGATATGTCTTTATTAATACACAAATACATAATATGTTTTAAGGATTGTTAATATTAAACAATATTTTTATCTGATGCTCACATGTTATCATATTATCAGTTGTGGCTAACAAATGTTAGCATATTCATATAAAAGCTTAACTGCAAACAGAATAGACTTACAGGTGATTGAAATGATCCCTCAGGATATTGTCTACCTATATCAAGGAGATTGAGGACAAGCCTGGCCCTACGGCCTGGGGAGCCAAGATGCCTTTTGGGGAGTTATTGATGGAGCATAAGGACTGTGGAGGCTGGGTGCACAGTGTATCATTCTCCCCCAGCGGAGACCAGCTGGCCTGGGTCGCACACAACAGCAGTGTTTCTGTGGCTGATGCCACCCAGGGGAAGGAGTGAGTACTGCAGCCAAACAACTACAATTACTGTACTTCACTTGAGTCTGCTAGGCTATCAATAATACTAAGATTAAATATAGACATAATATTAATTAATATTTGTGAATGATCAATGCAGCTGTAATGAAACTATTTTAGTTTAGATTCAGTATTTACATCTGTAAAAATGACCTATGATCTTTGAACTTGAATCTTCAGGGTAACCCAGCTGATGACCAAAAGCCTGCCTCTACTAAGCGTGTTGTATGTCAGCCCTACTGAGATTGTGGCCGCGGTAACTAACTCCTGCTGTATTTGTGTGTGTGTGTGTGTGTGTGTGTGTGTGTGTGTGTGTGTGTGTGTGCATGCTTGTAAGCATGCAATATCATTTAGACAGAGTTATGTATTACACTGCATTACACTGATTGTGACCTAAAATGCTGATTAGTCTAGATAAATATCTGCACACTAGTTACAGAATAGAACTTTTTTAAATTTCACATCTTTTTTTTTTTTTTTACAGTTTGTTTAATCTAGCAAAGAACTCAAGTTTATCTGGTACATCTAATAATCAAACAGCCAACTGTCATTTTCCATTTTTCCCCTGCCTTGCCAGTAACGTTCCTTGTTGTATTTGACATTGAATTCCTTCAGGGTCATGACTGCTGCCCATTCCAGTATTCCTACAAGGGGCCCGGAGCTCTGGAATACGTAAAAAAGCTGGACATTCCCAAGCAGTCCTCTAGAGGCAGCATGTCGGCCATGCAACACTTCCGCAACTTGGACAAGAAGGCCACCGAGGAGGAAAACAATGAGCAGGTTACCTTGCACCAGAACAGCATTACGTAAGTGGGTGTGGACTGGTGTTTTCCCAGTGGGTCACAGGAAAACATTACAAAATGTTGAGACACCATTTGAATTTATTGTGTAAGATAATTTACATACATTTTCAATTGTTTTCATGGTTGTTATACACTCTTGATACACCTGCTAGTTAATACAAATTATCTTATCAGCCAATCATATGGAAGAAAGTCAATGCATAGTATAACGGAGCCAGATATACTGTATACTCTCATCCCGACAAGAATAGTCAACTGCCCAATCCCAATGTCCACACTCAGACCCATAGGCTATAAGGTTCGTTCCCACAGTTATGCTGAAAGCGCATGATGGCTTTCACACAGACATTTTGTGCCCTTTATGCCCACTTTCAGTAAGTCTGCATTTCTAAGACCTAATTACCCACAGTTCATTGTGGCCAGGGACAGCCTGGAAGCTTACACAAAAGCAAACAACCACCTTGACAACAGAAGAATGCAAACATGTCATCTTGTAACACAGTTTACTTACCAACAATTTCTTTACATTTACATATATGTTTAGTTTTGACATAAAAGGACAATTTGATTAAATTACCTCTTGTCTGTAAAGCAAGAGTCTGGAACACTAATCATGAAGTTGGCCTTTAAGCGCCTTGGTCGTTAAGACAAAACTTAAAATAACATGTCCCAAACCCACAATAGTCCTCAGTTTTGAAAACTTTGTTTCAAAATGCTATGCCATTCCCATCTATATGATGGGCCCTTGCAGCCTATCTAGTAATCAGTCTCCAGGTGGTGTCAATAAAGTCTATAAAGGGTCAGGCCTTAGGCCTCAGACAGAACACAGAGCATAAAGGTATAACGGGCAAGCATAGTCAAGAGGTTGTTCATACCAAACATCAGAATGCGAAAGAAATGTGATTGGAGTGATGATTTTAGTACATCAGAAGCGGCTGAGCTTCTATAGGACTTTCACACACAGCAGGTTACAGAGAATGGTACAGAAGAAAATTAAGAAATGAACATCAATCTTGACTTGACATCGCTAATGTGTTAACGTGTAATTGTCAACCATTTCTGCTCTCTACCTAGCTACCTACCCATAATACCTTGTGTTTGTAGCCACCTGTGTGTCGTGTCGGGCAGGAGAGACAAGGTGGAGCAGTACAGCAGCGTGGGTCTTGACGGTGCCGTGGTCCTCTGGGACTTTAAGGTATTGCTAGACCTCTGTATATCGCTGTTAAAATGTAGGTAAAATGAATTAGCCTTTAGTTGACATTGTGGCAGTGCACACTCCTTCTCTTTGGGTGTCTGGGAGAGCTCTAACACAATCAAGCTGTGTGTGCCTTTAAATGTAGGGTAGTTATTTACTTACTATGTAGGGTAGTTCTATTTACTCTTGTAAATAGTATCTAGTAACTAGCTAGTAACTAGTCTTGTTTTTCATTGTTTTTGCCTTTATTGCCATTCATCCCTCAAACAGAAGCCCACTATACTGTTGTTAAATTATCTCACAGATCTGTCTAGGCGATAGGTAAGGTGGCCCTGTACAAAGTTTGTTATTATTCTATATTAATACATTTGTTTTCTGTTATTTTGCAGCACTGAGTCATCACGGCAGTCATCTGACATGACCATGGCATATTATTTCATTTTGGATTACAATGCAATTTCAATGATGGTTAACTAAACCAGTTTGATTCTGAATACACAAAATACATCTGTTTTTATTGTGGAAATGTGAATCTCCTTCATTGTTCACACTTTGACCAATAGCTTGCTGTAAGACATTTATAACTACATGTAAATGCCTACAATTTATCAAAATAGAAGCAACGTGTAGCCTAAATGTAATGGTTAAATCAGTTGGTGCCCCTTCCTCATTACATTTTCTGAATATGTAGACTATACATTTACACCCAGTCTCTCACTTTCTATAAACTAAAGTTTATGATCTGTTATTTAACTTGAGACCAGCAGCACGCTATCGTCAGTAGCCTATGGCAAACTGACTCCAAACATCTACCAATTCACTGGGAAACTGTTGACAATTGCCTGCTTGCCACAAACAGTTTTATAATGGAAACATTGTATGTGGTAATACATAATTAGATATAATTCCTAGAATTCCCTACATATGTTATTTAAGTTGAGAGAAGTAAGTAACAGTGGATGTTTGGTTGTGAAACACCTGTTTGGAAAAGTGCCAGACCAACGGATTCTCACATTCCTGATGAATGGACTTACACAAACAGCCCCCCACCCACCTCCTTACCCGGCAGCCAATAACAGATAGCTATTATACGTTTGGCCAATCAACGATGTGTAATGCTATATTGCTGTCCTAATACCAGCCAATAGGAGTGCACCGTTGAGTGACGCACCGCTGTCAGCTGTTCTTGTTTTGCTGATTTTCTTTCCCTTTTCCTCGTCAGGATCTGAGACCGCTCAGAACCATATATAAATAGGCCAATTGTTTTATAAACACTGTAGCGCGTTGCAGAAACCCAGTACAGGCGATTAGCTTCCACCTACTGCGGTGGTGGAACCAATTTCATTCCAGCTGGATCCGTCGTCGGCCAACATAGAGCGAAGAGGTGCAACCGATCCCAGGCCTCCGATCCAGGGTGGTGGGAGGACAGGAGGTCGCTGGGAATCGGGATGGAGGGCGGAGAGGATTTTGACGGTCCTAAAGGACCCAACAGACTGGAGCCCGGACTTGGCTGCGCCTTTTTCAACCAAGACTCCACGTAAGCAAACCGTTTGTAGCCAACCCTCAGCCAATTTCCAGCGCTAAATCAGCATACGGTAGCACTACCAACCTACCGTACCGGTACCATCGCTCTAACGAACAGACACTGACACACATGCCTAAATCCTATGTAATAAAAACAAATTGGCCTACATAATGAATT
Source organism: Amblyopsis rosae (assembly GCA_025399935.1). Taxonomy (NCBI): domain Eukaryota; kingdom Metazoa; phylum Chordata; class Actinopteri; order Percopsiformes; family Amblyopsidae; genus Amblyopsis; species Amblyopsis rosae. The sequence goes on along the minus strand of JAODTR010038510.1, from coordinate 5,093 downwards.
ATATGGTTTAATTTTTTGTATTTTATTGAATCTGAATAAGTAGCATATGTTGTTGTTTTTTTAAACCTATAATAAGTAGGCTAATAACAAACAACAAGAGACGTTATAGGCAAATGCGATATGCTTAAGCCTATAGTCTAATAGTAATAATATGCATATTTTAAGATCAAGAACTTTAGAAAAATTAGTGACATCATGATTCAAATTGCTTTTAAACTATTAAGCAGCCAGGCTATTTCTGCTTGTTGCTTAATTTAGGATAGGTTATCTAGCAGATAATATGCCAATTCATCAAGGAAAGTTGTGAAATGTCTCTTAAGGTAAGTATCACGCACACACTAGGACAAGTGACTATGGGCTTGAGACAAAGCATCAAGATTTAACATGCAAAACTTGCCATAGTCGCTGGCACACAAATGTGCCACATCACAGTACATTAAGGAAGTAACAATGTGTAAGCTATCTGAGCCAGTATGGCCCCAGGGTGAGAACAGACAATACAAGAAAGACAACATAGCCTACTTGCTATTATACAATTATGAGATCAAATTCAAACAGCTGTCCCACACACATATGACTGTGAAAGACAACAACCTTTTTTGTTCATTAAATAGAACATGGAAATTAATCACATATTTCCATGCGTTTGTGGAGGACTCGGCAACAATTGTCAAGACTTTTTCTTCAACTCCATGGAGTTGGAGAAGATAGGCTATACTTTGTCCTTGGACAACTACAGGTCGGATCTTGTCAGGGAACATGACCAGGCTGGAGAAATAAACAAGCTGTATGACTTGATATGGGAGCACTGGAAAGCAAATGTGGGCTTTATGAAAAATGCTAATGTGAATGCTTACTGACCTTTAAGCAGGCTCCAACAGAGGCCAGGTACTGTTGGTAATGTAACATGACATGTTTGTGTATGGTTTTGGGACTAAACCATGCACGGCAGAGGGAATATTTATGTCTCTGATTGTGAGGATTGTGCCTGTGAATCAAACAATATACTGTATTATATTGTCACAGATTTCCACTGGACTTCTATGTACTGAAGACATAAATAATAATTACTATAATGTATAATTATTATTATTTTTTTTTACAATTTTCTCAATTAAATATTATAGTTTCATAGTTTAAGTAAGTCTGTTCTGAATTTGAACTTTATGTAAAGGTTAAACCCACCGCTACAGGTTTCTGTTGAAAGGCCTAACTACATCTAAACTACATCACCCTAGTTAAATGGCATCCTACTGTAGCCTATATTTTCACCTGACAGATGGGGAGATCATGCAAAACTAACAGGCTGCTCTACAAACTGCAGAATACACTGCACAGTGGGCTGAGGATGGGGAAGATAAGTCAGCAAGCTTATGTGAGCTCAACTATCTATTTGGTGCCCCCTGTACTCTGTACTGTAAATGTTGAATTCCCTACAGGGAATAGGGCTGTGCATATTATTAAAGTGGACAAAAGGAATTGCTTAAAAGCTTTGCATATATATTTCTTTTGAAATAATGCTCTCTGTGTGTGTGTGTGTTGCAGGTCACTGGCTATGGGAACAAAGAACGGCTACAAGTTGTTTTCGCTGACCTCGGTGGAAAATCTGGACTGTATCCATGAGAGTGGTCAGTACAAAGTGACATCACATCCAGTACTTTCACTTTATGTGCATCCAAATGTGCATCCAGAGATATTTCACACACACAGACACATAATATTATGCATACTCATACACTACATCACTAATATGGTTTACATCAGAATGTGTTATAGACTATATTTAGACTAAACTCTTTGTCTGTGCCTTAAAACATTAAACACTACCAATTCCAATAAATAAATGAATATAATGGTTTAGATTCACCTGGTTTTTATACATTACTCTAGTAGATTTCCATATTCTACAGTAATATTTCATTACCACTACAACAGGTTTTCCTACTTGGATCCTTTGTGTTCCCTGAAGGCAGGTGAAACTGTTCATGTTTGTTGACATCATCTAACCAGAGGGCATTTTGGGATATGTGTCTCAACAACACAAAGCTGCCGGGTTGTTGTGATTGGTGTGGTCAGACCTTGGTGTGCCACTAGTGTGCTGCAGCGAAGCCTACATGTAGCTGGGTTTGGCAGCGTCCTCCCATGCTAAATGAGGACACATTCACTGAGGGCAACAGTATCCATACTTGGGTATTCCTGGTTAGGCATCCCTGCTCATGTAGTGTTGAGCAGGGATGCCAGCTTTGCAAAAGAACAGTAGACAAGTGGTTTGCAAGCTGTGGTAGTGTATCTGCAAGACATCTGTGCTGGACTGCACAATAGATAATAATAGAGTTTTCAACTGTAAATCTGTGTGGTCAAGTCTGGACACATGTTCTCCACCTGTTGCAACTTTGAGTAATGCTGTACTTAGACCTAAAGTGCAAATGCACATTCAGGGCAGAAAATCACCCACGGAATCAAGCACAATGTCCCACCACCCACCACCACCTGGTCCACCACCTATCGCTGTCCCACCACCTATCGCCACCCACCACCACCTATGTCCCACCACCTATCGCTAATGGGACAGAGCATGAATATTTATTTAGGGAGACTCATGAATATTCATGACCTGTACCCAGTGAAGCATGCACAAAAGTGTCTGATCTCTGACAAGTTCCAGCGCACAGAGATGTTATGTACATTGTAATCGCCAAAATATATAAAACGCATTGACAAAACATGTTTGTATGAGAACTAAATGTATTTCAATAATAATAATAAGCATTGTTACTCAGAAAATTGCATATTTAATTCCAGTATGACGCTACTGCAGTGCTTTGTTGACTAATGTGAGTCTTTCCATGTCTTTTCAGCAATGCCTTAGTCGATAAGTTATGTCCTTAAAATAATGTATTATTGGTCAGTCCTGACCACAATGTGCACATGCATTGGTGATAATTTATTGTAGGTGTTGTCGGAAGTTATTTGAGTTCATTTAATTTGATAACTGGCATAGTTTCAACTCAGTTTGTCTTCCTTCTAGTACTGTTTCAGGAACCTTGCATGACGCTAAACCAATCAAATTACTTGAATGAGTCTTGACTCAGTTAGCCAACACTATGTTCCAGACTTGGCTTTGCCAGACTAATGCTTTCTGGCTGTGTGACTGCCTCCTGGTGGTTAAGCAGCAGCATGTCCCTGTCATCACCAGAGACGGCTGATGTGTACATCGTAGAGCGGCTGTTCTCCAGCAGCCTGGTGGTTGTGGTGAGCACGGCCATGCCCCGCCGCATGAACGTCTACCACTTTAAGAAGGGCACGGAGATCTGCAACTACAGCTACTCCAGCAACATCCTGTCTGTCAGGCTCAACAGACAGGTACGCCCACTACTGCCATTGACACTACTGTACATACACAGGCATAATCATTCAGCATTAGTGAACTAGACGGTCTGACCACATGGCAGGGGAAGTGATTGGCTGTGATGTCAGTATATTACAATACAAGTTAGATAAAGTCACAAGAGCTACAATAAAGGTTTTTTAGACACAGAGGACTCAGACGCCTATAATAAACAGCTGTACCACTTAAGGAAGATAATATCAAATCAATAGTTGTGTTTTTCACTTTGTACACTGGCGGTCTCACAATTTGTAATACAATACCATTAGATTGTGTCTTAACAAGAGTTTCCATTGTTTGAATGTTATTGTGATTTACCAGGTTTGATTTCTCAAACCTAATTTCAAATAAAGCTTATTGTGTTAAACCAACTGCATCATCTTTACTGATGTCAAAGTTGATATATTGTATTGCATAGTGTGTTTTGAATTTGTTGTCCGTACTTTGTTAATGAATAGATCTGGACAGTGTTCATGCGAGGAATGCATTTTCTGTACAGTGGTACTATGCATGTCAATGAACCGAACTGTCATGCCTCAAAATGTTCTAAAAACACATTTTTATTCTGTTCTCTCTGGCAGCGGCTTGTGGTGATTCTAGAAGAATCTATTTATATCCACAACATCAAAGACATGAAGCTTCTTAAGACCCTCCTCAACACACCACTCAACCCCTCAGGTAGTCCATTATTCCTTGCTCACGACAGGTTTTAGAGTTCTAACTCACTTCTCAAATTACCTGTCTTATCTGGTCTGGTTCTAGGTCTGTCTGCTCTGTCTATCAACCATTCCAACTCGTACCTGGCCTACCCTGGCAGTGCTAACATCGGGGAGATTACAGTGTTTGATGCAAACAGCTTGGTACGCTGAAAACCATCATAATATGACCGAATGCTCTAGTTTTACTTTGGTTTTAATGTTATTTGTGTCCCATTTTGATGTCAAGTCCTGGTTTATTATGTTGGTACAAGTGTTAGCATATTCTCTTTAAAATAAAATGTGGATACTAGTTTAATGTAGTGGAACATAGCCTCATACATCTACATTAATCTTATGATGTCTGTGACTAATGTTTGACTGAATAACAGAGTGGATGTGTTTGGAAGACATGCCTGTTCTGTATAGTGACACTCCAACACTGATTCATTGTTGCCAGTGTCTGGCCATGAATATATATACAATGCCCAAGTTACAATACCGCATTGCGGTTGTCAGATACACATGGCTAATACAGTGGCTGAGATTAATGAATTAAGAGGAGGAGGTATTGTGACAGGCTGTCATCCACTGTCTCCCCAGAGCACAGTGACCATGATCCCAGCACATGACAGCCCTCTGGCAGCACTCACCTTCAGCGCTTCAGGGACAAAGCTGGCCAGTGCCTCTGAGAAGGTGTGACACAGGGCCGCTCATTTGGAACTTTCAGGGCTCACAAATATATTTAGACGTATTTGATCAGTTATTGAATTACATTTCTTTTCAATATATTTTGTATGTATGATAAAAAAAAAATTTGACTTAAATTTCAATATTAGAATACATTGTTTCTTATTATTCTTATCTTTGCTAAAATACATTGGTGTAGAAAATACAAATTTGAAAACACTATAAAATATACAAAATATTTAGTAATCCATCCATCTTCTCCCGCTTATCCGGAGTCGGGTCGCGGGGGCAGCAGCTTCAGCAAGGGACCCCAAACTTCC
>JAODTR010038499.1:0-20219 GCA_025399935.1 Amblyopsis rosae | reverse complement strand
GGGATACACAGATAAACGGGTGGGTGGGTGGGTGATGTATGGGTGGAGGGACACACTGATAAACAGGTGGGTGGGTGGGTGATGTATGGGTGGAGGGATACACAGATAAACGGGTGGGTGGGTGGGTGATGTATGGGTGGAGGGACACACTGATAAACAGGTGGGTGGGTGACGTGTCGGGCACCTCGGGCAGCAGCTGGAAGACAGCGGTGGAGTAGAGCGTTCCGATGGAGAGCGCGATGAAAAAGGCTAAGGCATGCTGCATGTAGCGGGTCGCCATGAGAGGCACCAACAGCACCCCGGTGAGGGAGAAGGCACTGACTAGGGTCACGCTCAGGAACGACAAGCCCCACACTGTGATGGGGGTGGTGGTGGGGAGAGGGGGTGTTAGAGCACTGGTTCTCAGACTGGGGGCTCGTGACACACAGAGGAGGAGGGGTCACAAGATGATTTCCAGAAATGAAATGACAATTTTAAATGATTCAAATGGCATAGTTTAGCCATAATTGTTAGTAGTACAGTTTATACATTACTTTGATGTATTCTGCTACTAGCCTGTATTAAAACACTATCAAATAATAATATGGCTGTTATTCTTCTACCACCTCTGGGAATAAAGGGGGGTCGTGAGTCTCTGGCACTGTTATTTTGGGGTTTTGCCAGATGAAAGGTTAGAGAACCCCTGTGTTAGAGGACGCCTTAAGGCCCAGGCACACTAGCAAACTTGTAGCATTGAGCGCCCGGGCTGTTCCAAGCATAATTCATGCGGACGCTGTGTCTGTATACAATATATTTTGGGGGGAATTAGCAATATTTAGACCTACGATTTTTTTTTATGCGGAGACTGTTTCCTGTGAGCAATATTGGCGTTACTAAGATATTCGCTGGAAATACAACTTTTTTTTTATGCTTTATGCATTCGCAGGACATCCATTGCCATCTGTAGTGTGCTTCAGCCTGTCGCACGTGCGTACTCAGCGCGCACATGTCCACTCAGACGGAACATTTTGGAGGTGCACGGACAGTCTGCGCTCCGGGCAAAGTATGCCTGGGCCTTTAGAGGAACGCTTAACAGGACTAACACACGCACACACACACACAGTGAGGGGGTTGGTGGTCAGAGCGCTGTTAGAGGAACAATAAACAGGAATAACACACATGCACGCATGCGCGTACACACACACACACACAAACAGTCTGTGTGGGGGGTTGTGGGGAGAAAGGGCTGTTAGAGGAACATTGAACAATCTCACACACACACACACACACACTTGCTCTTAGCAAGGCAGCAAATGAGGTAGACATGGGAACAGGTCAGGTTGCCATCGTTCAGACCTAGAGAGAACCAGACTAGTGTGAATTAGTGACAGTTTGAGCCAACCGAAGCCATGCTGTGTGATTCCCAGGAAAGGAAGGGGTTAAATACTGACGAGACTGGCTTCCAGTTTGACCTGCGGTCAGTTGAGTTCTGTTCATATGATACACAGGAAAAACTTAATGTCGCTCATGGGCTATTTCAAAGTTGTAAGTGCGATATGACGTGAAGGCCGCAATAGAATTGACTAAACCTCCTGCGGTCTACTGTACCAGTGCAAAGTTACGAGGGTGTATCTCCACCCTAGATCACTTATCATGTGTAGGAAGAGCTCTGATGCTTGTCGTGTGTCACGTGTGAGCGACAAAAGAAGTCAATGAGGTGGGCCATTACAGCTGTTGCTTGGAGACATAATTACCATTTGACTGCCTCCCAAGGACAAACTGGCACAGCAGAGGAAACCCAAATAGGAAAGGATTTATGTGAGTTACGGATGAGAGACCAGAAGAAATCTCTCCGTCCATCTCTGTCAAGGTCAGATCTTTTACCAAGTAAAACATATTGTACGTGGGCTAATGTCTATCTTGTTTGTTATGAAAACAGATAATGCAACATGAAGCTGCAATTACTTAATCAGCAGAATTCCTCTCTAACCCCTAAACTATAGTATATCTAACTATGTGTGAACATTCCTGAAGCTGTGATGCACGATCTACCCATACAGAACACGCAGCTAAGCGCCCTACTTGACAGAAACTCAAACAGCCTACAGTGCAGCCCACCTATCCAGGCTCACCTGATTAGAGGCAGCTTTGAGAACTACAAAGTACATGGGAATCGTGTGGGCACACTCAGCACTGCATGGAGTTACCCTGGGGACTGTGCCACTGAGTGATGGGCAGTTTTATCACGTCCTGCCATTACTTGGCAGGGCTCTCTGCTGTGTAGTGTCTGCTGACTGCAGCAGGAATGAGGTCTGACTTTATTACACAATCAAGAAATTCAATCTGAGCTCTGGTGTGCTAAATGTAGACTGGACCTCTTTCAGATCCGCTTCAACGGGCCATTTTGCAATAAGATGCAAAAAATGTAAAAAAACAGAGTGGAACCGGGGCCTTAACAGATGCGTTCACACAATAACGGGTGTCAATGTTCTCGCGCTGAATGGGGAAAGGAAAGAGTCAAACACTTAACAACAGCTTGCATCGTTTCTAAATCAAATATTAAATATATGGCATATGTCCAATGTTACCCATGGTTATAAGAACAATCTTATGCTGTTGTAAGATGTTGTGCTGAACGCTATTTATAGCCTGTTGTGCCGAACGCTATTTATAGATTGTTTGAATTTGCTATGCCAATAGTTGCCTATACAAATGTTTTAGCTTTGTGTTCTTACCAAGCATAATAATAATAAATAAATATATTACAGCAAATCTATTGATTACAACAATATTGTTAACGGGAAAAAGACTGTGTGACCTAAAGAGATAGTTGTTTTAAGAATTTCTACATTGTCTAGCAAAACCAGTAAATCTATTTAACTCAGGACGAGTGTAAAGTTGTAGGCTAATGTTCAAAACATACAAAATATTTATTTGTAACTGTTAAATACAGTATTGGTTGGTGATTAGGGCTGGGTATCATTTGGGTTTTATACGATTCCGGTTCCAAATCGACTGTCAAATATACTGTCAAATGTGTTTCTAGTAAACACATTTCTAACATACAAATATATATACAAATGTAATTATAGTATTCTGTCAAATGAATTTATACTATATATATACACATCTATAGTAAACAGATATATTTAGCAATGGGGCTTATACAAATAAAACAAAATCGGGGTGTGCGTTTACCTTCAGCATCTGTGGGCCTTGGGGGGGTGTCGCCGCTAAGCTTCACCCCCCTCTCCGCGCCACAAGCCCCAGCGTCCAGCTGTTGCAGCATGGTGGGGCACAGCTCCCGTAAGCCCCGCCCATCCAGCCGAGACTGCTCGCCAATGCTGTAGACAGCCAGGGTGTCTGCTGCCAGGCACTGGGGACATGAGGTGTACCACAGTCAGTCAGTCACGTTGAGGCGTAGCCGCTCTCACCGGTCAAAGAGGAATCCTCCACACAGTAGTTTACATTCCCCAACATTAAGATAGCGGTCAGTAAAATAAATAAAAATTTATAATATTAATAAAAATAATAAAATTTAAATATCCATCCTATCAGACTGACATTGTGTGACTATTATATTTTAGATGATGGATGCGAGGATGGATTTTGCTCCATAGTGTAACTGCACCCTAAATTGTGTAACTGCTAACCAAATAATAAAGCAGCACTCAAGGGGTCAACCCCTCGACTAAGTTTTAGCATTTTTCAAACTTTTGCAGTGGGTGGAGTCAGGCCCAGAGCTGGGGTGCAGTTACACTTTAAGAATATTAATACACGTAATGTGTACTGTGTAGAGCACTTGGGGACATCTTTATGATGAGATGCTCAGGTGTTTTTGTTGTAAGTGCGAATGTGTCTGATAAGTGCTGTATTTGCACACAATGCATTTACGAAAGGACATTGATCAAAATACTTACTTGAATTATTATTTACTTGAAAGTAGTATACTACCAGGAGAGGGAGAGATATTGTCTCATGAGGCTAGCTGCAGGTTAATTTCACCGTGAATGAGTAGCAAACAAACTTTCCAATCAGCGTCGTGTTGATAGCTATACGGCGTGGTTTAGGTGTGCCGACAGCAAAAACAACCTCCAATCAACTGCCAAGTCTTTTTTTGAAAGTACAGCCATTCACAATCAGTTTTCTGGCATGTCTGATTATCTGAAGTTTGTTTTTGTGAAACAATGGAGGCCAATGGCCTCTGGTTGATAAAATAAACATGATAAACACGTAATCAATTCCGTGTTAACATGATAAATCTACCCATAGCAACAGCTGAATAGGGGGATATGCAACACATTCCTTCAAAGTATTCTGTTCCAAGCCACCTAAATGTCTGATACATTTTAGACATTATAAAATTATAGCAAAGTGAACCAGATCTTTATATAACAATGCCACACACAAAAAAGTGTCACATTTTAATGTGTCACATTTTAAACATATCAATAGTCCAAGAGCCCCATCACAGCAGGAGACAGCTGGAATATTATAGAATATACTTTTCCCTGTGGAATGTTTAAACTTTGTTGCACAGTAAACGCCACATGAAGGTAATTTCTGAAAGGCATTTCACATTTGTTTCAAAACAGCAGAAATTATATTTGATGGACTTTACAACTGCCTATAATAGCATGGCATACTGATTATAGGGTGCCTTTAAAAATATACGGGTGGCGTAAGGCTGTGGGGAATCCACCTTCACTGCGCCTCTCCTCCCTTCAGCTTTAAAGGTGGAGCCAGCGATAGTAAGCTAATTCACAACATCACCGTCCGCTAGCTAACCATTTTGTGAGTGAGCTGAAAAAACAATTAGCCGGTTTCTGTACGTGGGAACACAAACAAAGTGGTGCAGACCCCGCCTCACTACACTATCCCAGTCATGTCACAATGCACCCAAACCTACTACAGACTCAACAAACAAACCAGAGCTCCTTGTGAAATAAGCGGTTATCATTTTGTTATCCTTCTCTTTGCTTAGTGTGCGAGTGACCTTGCCACTATCACTCTGGGCAAGTCCACCTAGTGGACAGGATCAAAAGCTTTACTCAATTATTTTATACGTGGCACTAAGCTTGGGGAGGTATGCCTGACAATGCAGCTGCCAGGGAACTGGTGGTCCTCACGGAAGGGCTTGCTCTTTGCTGATCCACCATGAGTTCATTACGGGGCTACCTACTGCATTGTTGGTCTCGGGAGGAGAAAACGTAGCCTGGCTCCGCGCAACTATGCTCTCAGCTCAATTTATTTAGCTGAGATTACAGTCTGGAAACCCTGATCACGTTAGCGTTCGCACAGCCACCCTGCTGGCAGCCCAACCAGTATTAATCGTGTTTGTACTATGGGCAGTTTTTTTCCTTTGCCCATAGGAATGAAGGAACTCCTACATGATATACTATTTTTAACTTCTTATACACTTAACATTCCAAAAAGTACGTCATGCTTTCTCGCCCTACATATATCTTATTTACTTTACATTTCAGTACACGCAAGCACTTCAAAGTACTTATTTCACATAGACAACACTTCAGAGTACTGTACTTCACTCCAAAGTAGTTTATGAAATACTTCCGCTCTGTACAACCTTTCAGCAGATCCAAGCACGTCATGTGGCACTAAGATCGAAGCCACGACACGCGTCTCGTAAACGCTTGCCAAGTTGTTGTCAGAAATGTCAACCATCTATTAGGCAACAGCTCGCGCAAGGTGACATGCAGTACAAACAAAGGCATTATCAAGACCCGGGAACTACAGGGGGTGGTTCAGGACGCATGCAGTGAAGATCTGTTAATTCCACAGCAGAGACGCGTTATCTCAGTCTAACCCAACCGTACTAGCACGTGAAACATTGTGCACACATATTATGTGACCAACTATAGAAATGTTTGTATTTTTATTCTTTTTGGTATGATTACAGTATTTAATTTGATTGAATTAATGAGACAGACAGTTAAACCTCATCTGGGGATCATTATGGAGGCATGGCAGGGGGTTCTTCAGGTGGATCTGGGACGTTTTTGGGGGGTACGGCACTCCAACAAGGGCAGGGAAAACACTGCACGTCCTCGCTCACCTTGGAGCTGTTCACTCTGGGCAGGGACGTCGGAGGCGTCTCGGTTGCCGTGGCGTTGTCGCCTTGGCCGTGGCTGAGCCGGGTCAGCAGCGCGCGGAGCTGCGGCACGCCGATGGTGGCGTTGTCCCCGAAGCGGGCCAGCAGGTCCTGGAGAACCTGGCTCTGGGCCTGGGCCTGGGCCTGGCTCTGGGCCTGGGCCACCCTGGCCTGGGGACCCAGCAACAGCAGTACCACCGCCCCCACCACCAGGGGCAGCGGTGAGAGCGTCGTCAGCCGGGGCTGGGGTTGTGGCATGGCTCCCTCACCTGCTGGGACGCCTGGAACGGGACAGACGGGGTGAGGAGGAGGAGGAGGAGGAGACGAAGAAGAAAACGACTAAGAAGAGGGGGTACGTAGAAGTGGAGAGAAGAAGAAGAAGAAGAAGAAGAAGAAGAAGAAGAAGAAGAAGAAGGGTTAAGAAGACAATGCAGAAGAAGAAAGAAGACTGGCAGTTTCACCAGGACTGAAGACACTTGGCTATGACACGTAGGTAGCAATTCTAACCGCGACTCACATTAGAGACACAAAGGTTCCTGTTACAGGGCTGAGACAAAGCACACATGGTGCGGGACAGGAAATTACACCCCCCCCCCCCCCCTTCCCGCCAAAACAACACACACACGACACCGGCACACACAGGGTGCCCATTAATTTGCAGTCACCCTCCAGACAGCCTCGCAGGTCTACACTGGATGTAAATGCAGGGCGCACATCTGCTGCTACGACAAGGAGCCTCATTCACACGAGTCTCCCACATTCCCACGTCCTCTCTCCGTATGCCGAGGCCGAGCACTCACACACTGTGTCCTGCTGTGTGGGCCTCGGTGGTGGCTGTTGCCGTAGAGAGGCCCTGGGTGGGTGGGTGGGTCGGTCGGTCGGTCAGTCCGCCTGCCCCTGGCGAACTCAGTGGGCCCTGCAGGTTGCCTGGCAGCGGGGATGAGATGGATTGGGGGGGGTGGGGAAGTGTGGTGGGGAAGAGGCCTGTAGAGAACAGCGGGTTGTGGAGGACAGATGAGATAAACAAGTGCCGTTAGTGCGCCGCTACCACTCGCCCGCAAAGACATGCAGGGAAGGTTAAAGGACAAAAGAGAAGAATTTTTAAGCAAAGCAGCAATCCTGTCTCTACAAACTTCATATATAGGCTGCATGTTCTATTGATCTGTCTGTTTGGTTTTACATTCCCATGGAACCCTCACTAGCCATAACGTGAAGCTGTCGCTACAGCCAAACCAAACTGTCGGTGGACTGACTCCTGCACTCTATACAGCACACTGCTGAGAGTGTTTAGCTAGCTGGCATCGGGAACGTTTGGGTTTCTACTGAAGAAGACGTGTGTTCTTCTGCTGTGACTAGGCTTAGACCCCTTGAAAACACAAGGTGGGGGCTTTACAACTGAACTGCGATTTGCAGAATGGGATATGAGAGTCTACAATGGCTGGGGAAATGAATAAATAAATAAACCTATATATGCTCTCCCTCCCGTGAAGCAGTGAGAAAACTGATCTGTTCAAGCGGTGTTGCATCACTCTCTTTCCACTGGCTCCCTGCTAAGCCGTGTGTGTGTGCGTGCGTGCGTGTGTAACACGAGCGCTGCTTTCTCCCAGATCAATGTCTAATGCAGTGGTTCTTAACCTTATTGGAGGTACTGAACCCTGCAAGCTTCATCATTGCATTCGCCGAACCCTTCGTAATTGGAAAAATAAAACATGATTTCCTCAAAACAAGTATATAATGTATGTGTGCACAAAATGAACCATGCATCAGTTGCACACAAAAATCACTGTGTTCAAAGAACAAAACCATCAAAACATGAATTTCACACAAAAACATAACTCAATGAATATTTACTGCAAATAAATGTGACTTTTGCTGTTGCCTTTTAGATACAAGTTCAGAAATGCGCGGCTTCACGTTGGCGAGTGCCACTCTCATCATTTTCGCAACAAAGTCTGTTCCTTTTCTTAGTTTTCATGTGTACCATCCTCGAGAAGGATTGCTCGCAAAGATAAGTCGTAACAAAGGGTGTGAATATCTCAAGGGCTTTCTTAGCAATAAGAGGGTATGGTACGATTTGCTAGTGTGAACCGGTCTATACTGTGTGTGTCTTGACCCCCTGCCGAACCCCTGAGAGCGACTCACAACGAACCCCTGGGGTTCGATCGAACCCAGGTTAAGAACCACTGGTCTAATGAGAACAAGAAGAGAAAGCAGATTTATGAGGACACCAAAAGACAGTGCCTATGGCTATGCCACCTTTACCTCCAGTCTCATCATGTTAAGTTCACACACGGACTGTTTCCCCCCCTTTAAAAAGAACCACTTCAGTGAAGCATACAGCAGGTGTGGTTGCTTTTCCTAACGATCTTTTTATAAAACACTCGGGCTGTTTCTCAATTCCAAGAATGCCAGGTACGTACTTGTGTTCTTGAGAGGTACTCGTGTATTTCTAAGTGCCAGCCCTTACATCTGAGACATATTTTATCCTCAGGACAATTAAAAGACGTCTACACTAGAACTCTGCCCTCTAAACTAGAATGTAGGTCTCAAACCAAAGTTTTAAATTAACATTTGGACTACATGTGTTATCTTAAATCTCATGACTGGCAGGTAGCAATGGCTCTTATTGGCCCTATAAGTTGCTTTCACACCAAACAGTTTGGGAACTACGTTCTAGGGACTACCCACAGACACACCGTCAACCGCTTTTTGCTTAGGAACAGTGAAGTGATAAGACGACTGTTGGTATCTGACAGCCGCCATCAACAACAGCAACAACAACCATGGGAGACGCCGTTATCGGCGCCGTGTTTGTGCGCAGTGCGTTTTATGTTGACGGAGCTAAAATGGAGACGTGCAGTTTGATTGTTATGGTCTTCCATTTTCTTGTAGAACTGTTTAAGCTTCTGAATGTCTTTCTCTGCATTGCCTCCCTGTGTGGTGGATGCCCGAGGGGGCAAATTGCAAGGACATGATAGCAAATATTTAAATATTTTGCTTAGACCCTTTGCATTTCCTCCGTCACAAAGAGTGAGTCATTGGACTTCAGTGTTGGCCCATTTTAGCGGTTAGCGGTCTTTTAAATATGCTGGTTGCTGTACAATTACGTCACTCATGTTTACTGTTGTGGTGGGAGAGTACATACCCTGAAGTAGGGGCTAAAGAAGTTCCTCAAAGTAGCATTCTAATAACGAAGATCTTTCTCCGTTCCTGCAGCACGGACACACACAGAACAGCAGCGCATTTCAGCGGTAGTGCGGAGAGAGCGTCAAATGAAGGCAGTCCCGACATTCGACTGGGATCACTGTCCGAGGCCATGTCATCGGGCCAGGCTGCCACAGCATGCCCAGATAAGACAAGCACGCGCACACACACACACACACACACACACGTTGTGATTTTGTTGTGTGCTTATTCAAGTGCGTAAGGGCCCTGTTTGAGGTTGGGAGATAACACCCCATAACTACTGCTGCCCATGCACTGCTAGCAGTGAACACTCATCTCAAGATCCCTACAGCTAAAACTGTCCCCCCACCCCCCCCACCCTGGTGACCACGTCCCTTCATTTGTGGGCAACAGTGGCAGGTGATCCAGAAGATGATGGTGCTCAAACCCTGTTAACTCCTCACCAAGTGTCGAGGTGTCCTTGAGCAAGACACCTAGCCCTAACTACTCCCGGTGGTTAGATGGTGCCTTGCATAGCGAACAGCACCATTGGTGTATTAATGTGTGTGGTTGAATGTGAGGCGATACAGCGCTTTGAGTGGTGGCCAGAAGGTTGGAAAAGCGTTGTGTAAATGCAGACCATTTACCCCACATCTCCCATCAGGAGAGCACTGAGCACTTCATACAGCAGGGCTCTGCGGCTTTCATTGCACTCCACTTGTCGTATATTATAGGCTAAAAAGACAGACTCCGCATTGCATTCCGGATTGGCCGATAATAAATAATTAACAGATAAGCCTAAAAGCTAAACTGGAGCCTCCTTGATATACTATAATTTATCTTTATTTATCACAACTAGCCGCTAAGCCCACCGAACTATATAATAAAGGTTGCACCTTCTGGTCATTCCTCACATAGAAGAAGACTATTATTGGCATTTCCTGATGGTCATTGGATAAATAAATGAATAGCGGTGTAAGAAAATATTGATTCACCGAGTATCGAAATATTACATTGTATCAATACACAGTACCTATTCTCCGAAAATTGTCCAAAAGCTTGATGCAAAAATGTCCAACAAACAGAGGTAAAGAGAGCATTGCTTAGATTACAGTCAGTAAATGATAGCAGTAGTAATAAACATAATAATAATAATAATAATAATAATAATAATAATAACAATAATAATAATAGCAGCTAAAAATGTGGCTATTGTCTGGCCTGAATAGAATGTAATAACAGGCTAATAGCATCATTTGACATACAGACAGTATGCAAACATACTGATGACTTGACATAAATACATTACAGTACAACTTAAAACACTTCCTAGAACTTTTGACAGATAACTCACTAAAGTTTCTATTGCAAAGCCTTAAGTCAACAAAACTGATTATATCACAGGTCAGCAGAATCAAGTCCCAATCATCAGCACAATATCTTCTACACGCCCCCCCACCTCTCTATGTCTCTCTCTCTCTCTCTCTCTCTCTCTCTCTCTGAGTTGATAAAACCTTAATGGCATGCATCAGCTGAATCAGTATAAAACATTGGCTGGACATAATGTAAGCTAATAAACAGGTTCATTCATTCGAAATATAACATTCTGACAAATGAGTGAATGCTCCGCAGGTGCCGCATAACAAAAGGATTGCATTTCAACTTGCATATCCATGCACGTCCAACGCAGTACACGACAACATTGAAAAATGCGACTAAGCCTCCAAGTCAAGGCATAACTTTCATGAACAAAGACGCAAAACACCACTTGCCCTTTCGAGATTGTAGTTTCTTCACTATGCTCGAACCGATGCTGTTCTTGCTGTGACAGTGCCATTGGAAGACTCATCATGAACGCTTTATAGTGCTAGAGGGATGGGGTCAAAGCTCTACACCAATTGAAGCACTGTTCCCCAAGGCTGATAATTATATATTTACTTGGCGATTAGCTGATATCATAGACCAACGCTGTCATTAGTTGGGAAAAGCAATAGCCAGAGGGATCAGCAGCCTATTCTAAATGCGTAACCTATACTACTCATCAGGAGAATTCAACTAAAGACCAAATGTATTTGGGTAGTTTAGCGTTACATCCTCTACTAACTACAAATTAGCCAATTCGGTGAGCTGAGACAAATGTCTTGTGCTTTTGTTTTCGATCTCATACATTTTAAAAAGCAAAATAACCCAAAATATTATAATTTACCTGGGTACCTACAAGTATATCTTGTCCTGTCATGTCACACGTTCACCGACTTCATTCAGTATTGGTCAGTTTAAAAAGCTTCACGTCTTTCTCACACACAAGGAAACACAATACAGTCCAGTGTTATATCGAGAAACAGAGTTTTACCAAAGTGGTTGATGGGATACAGTGAATGACAGGTTAACACGTAATAATGGATCGCATTACATAGGTACCACCGCGCCGGGTAAGGTACCGTAGCTAATGAGCGATCCGCAGTCTTCAGGCCTCTGTAAACGGCTATTCAAACTCCTATACACTTGTCCTTGGGAAAATACATTACTATTAACTAACAAATCGGTAGCAATGTATCCCCTACTAAGCTAGCTAGGATTAGCTAGTGGTTTCGCTTACCTATAGAGAATAGATGCTGGCTAGTGGCGTGGAAACAGCCTGACGTCGAGCCTTCATAATGTAGCGTTCATTGGCTGTTTTTACCGTAGTCAGACCATTATAACCCTGTAAATGAACCTACGGAGAGGGGTGCTGTGTCCTGTTGTTTCATTTCATTTAGCCTGTATTTAGCGCTCCCCTAAAGCCAATGTACACTGATACAACAATCCAAAGCACCGCAGAGCGTGGAGGATGTGAGGCATATTCCTGTGACGTAGAGCCCAAAACTAGCTCCCAGGCGCACGTTGAGTTTTCATTGACTGTGTCGCCCCCTGCTGTTAAGAAATAAAAACGCCAGACTAATCTAACAATTTGAATTGTATTTCAAGAGACATCGTCATCCATAGCTTTGTAGTGTTCATATTGGCAATATTGGGCTTTTAAAATCAATACAGCTACAAAATGTATGTAAAAAATACTTTATGATGTTCACTGTATCCCAGTTACAAGCACTCAAGACAGCAAATATATATATATATATATATATATATATATATATATATATAGCTTACAATGTTTAGAATTTACCTCTGTTAGATCACATTTATAAATAATAGTGCTATCTGTATATCTATAAGCTATGTGCTATATGACTTTCTGTAGTTTTCATAATGTTGGCTTGATCCAGACATTTGTTAATACTAGTACTATCTGTTTTTTGTGATAAAATAGTTCAACAAGTTTAACCAATCTAAATGAAACACTATTAAGAAATTGAACACATGAATGTGTATTTGTCTAATCGATCTGGATCTCGTGGTATTATCCACAATACTGTCTGGTGGTGTACCTTGTAACCTCTTTATCTTTGTGCGGGGAGCGGGGTTCAAGTCCGGGGTGGGACAGATTTCACTCTGGCGTTATATTTGGTTTTTATAATTAATACATTTTTAGTATTACCAAAAATATATTAAGCGAAATAACTCAAGCATAATTGTACGGCCGTAGTTGAGACATTTTTCCTCAAACTTTCGTCCCCACATTTGCAAATTTGCAACATATATTTCTGGCGCCGACTAGCGTTGCACATGCGCCACTGTAGGCTATATGGTTGCATCTGATCAAACGAATGAAACTCCACATTAAACAACTATTTCAAAATGTATACCTGCCTACATTTATTTCCTAAGATAATTTGAGTTATGAAAAAAAAATTGTTGAAATAATTTTTGGTGGGTTATGGTATGGGAGTGTAAAAAAAAGACTGAAAAGATCGATGCCGGGGAAAACCCTTGTCGTCCAGTTCGTACATCTCCGTTAAACGGAAGTTATTGTCGTTGCGGAAGTGTACAGAAGAAGGTACAGATCTCTAACTCTATGTCTAACTTAGCATATGACTTGTAATTTAGATATATTTATATACATATGTATGCTTTAACTATATGTAGAGAGCATAACATTAAAGCTCACTGCTAGATCAGGTAAGAATGACATTGAAACACATTGGTGTTTGCCAGACAAGAGCCAGTACTTGGCGTACATAGCTTACCACTCAGCAAGCTAACATTGTTGACCAACATGATAAACCAAGACAAGATTCAGATTTTTTTATATAACGTTATGCCACGTCGATAAAACGGTATTCCTAACAGTTTTATTTTTTAATAGTACACCAATGGATGAGTTGTCAAGACTTCTGTCTTGGGAAAGGTCCATTGACACTTCTCAAACCTGCCATTTTTCTAGGCATTTGGGTAATGTAACAATTTAAGATGGCATGCTAGAGCAACTTCAATTATTTCACATTTTCAGGGCCGTACCCAATAAATCAATAACAAAGAACAATTCAAGACCTAGAATGGTAATTCCAATGACCAGTCTAGGCCATGAATCGTACTTAAAAATGTATATACTTTGTTATTAACTAAAACAACGTATTGCATCAACCACACCCTTAGTAATCAATAAAGTGTTATTTGGTCTATCATATTAAAAACACGGTATATGTTAGCCTAAGACTGTTAAATCAATGGTATAATAATAGAATATGTAATTCTGCTAGTAATGCCAAATTGACAAAATCATGAATGTTTAGTGTCAATATTCTATTCTTAGCTGTTGACATCCAGGCAAATATTGTTAGTCTCTGATGGGTCTATTTTCTGAAAGTGTTGCCTAAATGGCCCACTGATTCAGATCTACACAGGGCGGCAGCGCTCATAGACTTCTAAGTCAACAACTCCTCCAACCTACTCTCTCACTTCGCATGTCTTTTCAGGGTACCTGGCGGAAATAGGCGGTAAGAATGGCAGATCACACCGACGTCAGCCTGTCGCCGGAGGAGCGCGTCCGTGCGCTCACCAAGAAGGGCAGCACAGTGGAAGTTAACGACGATGTTCCCCCACGACGCTACTTTCGCTCGGGCATGGAGATGATCCGCATGGCTAATATCTATATAGAGGAGGGCAATTTCGAGCATGCATTTGTCATCTACAATAAATACATCACGTGAGTTCCTTAAGTGTCGATTTCCACTGTCTGGCAGTGTGTTTTATTTGAGATTTAGATGATAAATTATTGCAATTGTGCACCAAACTGCCATAGAAAGCTTAATGGATCTCAACTTTAAATGGACACTTATTGATGGATCACAAACCGATTGTGTGTGTGTGTGTTGCCAAGCGGATTGTTTTTGTGGTCGCACAAAATGCGTTTGGTGTATTACTGCTTGAGGTTGTACTGTATCTTAATGAAAGGTATGCATGTGAAAGGCTTTCTATGTCCATTCTGCAGTCATCGCTTGGGTGTGAGAGGCATGTTGTTTCTTCATGACTAGGGTTGTAAAATGCAGTAACATTATTTTGTCTTGTAATACCTTTTGGGTGGGTGTTTTGATCCTGTTGTTATTCCTAGGCTCTTCATCGAGAAACTTCCCAAACACCGTGATTATAAAACCACAAACATTCCTGAAAAGAAAGATATATTAAAGGTGCTTACAAACTATTCTCTGATTCTTACTTTTACCATGTCCCATTTATGTGATGATAATTGTCA
Organism: Amblyopsis rosae; assembly: GCA_025399935.1. Lineage (NCBI taxonomy): Eukaryota > Metazoa > Chordata > Actinopteri > Percopsiformes > Amblyopsidae > Amblyopsis > Amblyopsis rosae. The sequence continues at coordinate 5,331 of JAODTR010038499.1, read as the reverse complement.
GGCATTGATAACTGTACATTGTCTTACAGAAACTGAAGGACTCTGTATTCCCCCAAGCAGAGGTACTAAAGAAAGCACTCTTGAAGAGATTTGAACAGGAGTATACACAGTACCTTCTCAAACAGGTAAAGAAGATCTGACAGCCTTAAGAACACTATGACATGTGTATGAGAAGTAACGCAAAATATAGTCACATTCATTTTCAGTTTGTTTATCGTTGCTATGCTCGCTGTCCCTTTCACACAGACATCATTCCGGTAGCCTGCTTTTCCAAAACCCTGGGTTATTCTTAATATGTTATGAAAATTGCCTGTATGGCAAAACCTCACCATCTGATTCGATGATCACCTAGCATACAATGTTTCCATGTTAATGAATATGTATTGCCTCTACTTAGATGAACAAACATGAGTGCGTTTTGAAAGCCTGCCTGCGTTGGGTCCACAGAAGGAGGCGGAGGAGGCTCTGGCGCGCGAGCAGTCCAAGCAGCGCGCCCTGGAGGCGGAGCGCGAGCGCGTGGCCGAGATGCAGCGGCGCCAGCGAGAGCAGGAGCAGTTCAGCGCCTTTGAGGAGATGATGCGTCGCCAGGAGCTGGAGAAGGAGCGGCAGCGCGTGCTCCTGGAGTTTGCCCCGGCGAGCGAGCCCGCCACCCCTAACGCTCCCCTCCTCCCGGGCATCCAGGGTCCCGTGTTGCCCTTCCCCGCATCCCACACCCCCCCGCACAGCCCCGGGGACCTGGCGGGTGGCGCCAACAGCCACGGTCACCCTCCCAGCACAGCCGCCGGCCCTCCCAGCACGGCCGGCGTGCTGCCCACCTTCGACCGGTCGCTCAAGCCCGGGGCTCTCATTAGCCCGGCAAACAACAGTGAGTTTTGCCGTGTCTCCTGAAGCATTGTTCGCAATGGAGGAGGAGTGTAAAGGGTTTTATCTAAACCTTTATCTTGCAAAGGATCTGTCCGTGCAGCGCGTTCCGCTGCGTCGCCAAGACACATGTAGGAAATTTCAGGATCTGTGCCTGTACTTTTTAATCCTAACCTACTTTTTGTTCAATAGGACATTATAAACATTATTATAGCGGTGACCAACTAATTTCTGTGTATAAATATAGTGGAGTAATGGTGTTCCTGAGCATGACATCACACTTATCTATGTTGTAATCTTCTGTTATTTATTATTTTAATTTCACTGGTGTGTGTGTGTGTGTGTGTGTGTTTTGGTCTGAGATGTATGGGCTTACTGCGACATCTAGTGGCAGCCAAGCTCATATATAGTGCCTTTAAACAACCTTTGCTCCTCCAATCATAATATGTTTGTTTCAGACATAATGGTGGATGCCTTGCGGCAGTTGGCAGTTCCTGCCGAGGTTTGCAAGAGCTTTCTGAAGTTGGCCGAGGCCAACACTAGCAGAGCTGTGGAGACGTGCGGCATCTTGTGTGGGAAACTGGCAAGTCTTTGTTTGTAACATCAGCCCACAGAACTGACAGCCAGCTTGACAGTGAGGAGATACTGAATCCAAACTGTATTAGCGTACAAATCGCCGACTGGACCGTCTAACAACAGATGGTGCACTTAGTAGGAAATGAAAAAGGCTAACCCAACGGTGCGTTTCTGTGCTAATTCCAGACCCGGAATGCGTTTACCGTGACCCACGTCATCGTCCCCAAGCAGTGCGGGGGGCCAGACTACTGTGACACCGAAAATGAGGAGGAACTCTTCCTTATCCAGGACCAGCATGATCTCATCACCCTGGGCTGGATCCATGTGAGTGATGCTTAGTCACCAGTGAATGGACTGTTTGGGTACTTTTATAATGAAGCAAACAGGAAGGAGAATACTGAAATGTCAGTGGACTGTAAAGTAAAGTTCTAGTTGTGATAAACGCGCGCTTGTCTCCTTTTTAAAAACTAAAGTTCTAGTTGTGATAAACGCACGCTTGTCTCCTTTTTAAAAGCTCTGTCTGAAGGGGTAAGATTTGACAATACTGAAAAAGAGATTTAGACGGAGAGGTTGCAACCAACGGCACTCCCACACTCGATTTATGGAAGGGGCTTTCACCCTTTCTGCAGGCCAGAACGACCCAGAGTTCCATGCAAGTCAGATTTCACCATAATATTGCCCAAGTATCTACGTTTAATCTGAGGCCATAACGGTACTGCGGTAAACTGTTTTGGGGTAAATTGACTTTGTTTCAGGCCATGCATGGTAGATTTAGCTGTCTTGGTTACATCAGCCTCCACAGCAGAATTCCATTGGTGACACGCCCACTGAAGAGACCAGAAGCATTACATTTTTGCTTCCATTGAAATGCATTAACAGTGCTCCATCTTTCTAATGTTATATAGTAAATGGACTGCATTTATATAGCGATTTTATACAAAGCGCTTTACAGTACTTTGCCTCACATTCACACATTCACACACACATTCATACACCGGTGGTGATTGCTGCCCTGCAAGGTGCGACCAACCACCGGGAGCAGTTTTTATGGGGTAGGGGGTTAGTGATCGTGCTTACAGGTGGGTCAACACCGGGGTTCGGACACACAACCTTCCGGCTGGGAGCCCAACACCCAGACCACTAGACCATTTGGTGCTGCTGTGTGTTTTCCAGACTCACCCCACGCAGACAGCCTTCTTGTCCAGTGTGGACCTTCACACGCACTGCTCCTACCAGATCATGTTGCCGGAGGCCATCGCCATTGTGTGCTCCCCCAAGTTCAACGAGTGAGTAACCGTGGCAGCCAGTGTTCTGCATTTTAGCTGAACTAGTCTCTGCGTAATGATGCAGAATCTGTAGGCTAGATTTTTGTTAGCGGAAAGTAGTCTAATGTCTGGACGCCCTGTTACGTTTAGGTATAGTATAGACAGCCGAAGTCACATTATGGGACATTAGTTTGGGAAAAAATAGATCCCGTAATGATGACATATGATGTTTGACTATTTAAAAGTTAATTGTTCAAGTCTAGAACGTTGCAGTTTGTTGTGAAACTATAACGTCATCTTTAGTTTAGTGTGTAACCGCTCAGTGGACTATAGCTTTCGTCTTGCTCAACACACGTCACCAAAACAATGCTCTCTTCGGCTTGAGGATTGTGGCGCGAAAACATCATGACACACAGGGTTTGTAGTCTTACTAATTACATATTTTCACAGTCTTATACTTCAACAAATGCACGACAAACTGTGATTTCTTGACTCAAAGAATTTTCTTTTAAATAGTCAAACACAATATGTCTACTCATGTCACAAAGCAAACGGGGTCTAATAATTTATTCTCGCCGTTGACTACCATACATATTTTTTCCAAACTAGGGTCCCATAATGCGGAAGGGACTTCCACTCTCTGTAGCAATTGACAGTTGATATTTTCCTACTGTTGCAGAATCGGCTACTTTAAGCTGACAGACCGCGGAACAGATGAAATCTCCAAATGCAAGCAGAAGGGCTTTCATCCTCACAGCAAAGAACCACCACTTTTTACGGTAAGGTAAATTCAACTTTGCCTTACCGTAGTTTCTTACTACTACGAAATGTACTGTCCATCTAAAATAATCATAAACTGAATAAAATCATATTACTTGAATCTAATTGCTACATTTTCATTGCCAAGAAATATTGAGAATTGCATTCTTTATTTTACAGTTTTACAGTTAAATTGGTAATTGGTGGATGAAATAATTGTCTGTTTACAGTGTTGTTATTCAGATCTGTATTTCTTACTAAGAACCACCAAACCCTAAATGTGTTTTCATTTTTCAGCATGCAGGCCATGTAAACATCACAGATGGATCGGTGTCCACCTTGGATTTGCGGTGATTTTGGCTTTGATCAACAGCAGACTGTGAATTCCTAACCTTTGCAGATATCTTGTATGAGGAAACATTCACATTTGGAAACTATGGAGAAACTTCTGTCGATGACATTGGCTAGTTTTCTCAAAAGGAAACGCATCATGAACATTTTTGATCTGTCAATTTCATTCATATTTAGCACTTCAAGCAACCAACTTGTACCCTTTTACTGCTGACTGGATTGGCAAATTCCTGGCTTTTCAAGTCATGTGCTTTTGCTGTTTTATGACGGTCATCTGTCATTAATAATTAGGTTCCCATTTATGAGGAACTGTGGCTGAAAGTTTTTGTGGTTTCCATTTACTTTATTATAACCTTTGATTTATCATGTTTATTAATAAGAGTTGGGCACACCCAACCATCAAGTGCCAAGAAAGAGGATTTATTTATTTGCTAACAAGAAGAGTTCCACATAAAGTTGATCATTTCACACAATTGTCTATTTTCTCTTTGTTTTGTTTTGAATATCTGTTTGTTTGGTAAGTTATTGAAGAACTAAACAGATGTCACTCAGGTATGTGGCTAATGTTGCTGCTCTGTATTTTATGTACAATAATATCCCATATTTTGTGTTCTCTGAAAGTTTTTGTATGTTAAACGATATCAAAATGGGTCTATGCAAGGCTCTTACGTTATCTCCATACAGTAACGTATGGCAGTCTGAATGTTCAGACAAATTTACACTGTTAAACATTGTGGTCTCATACTTAACACTATATATTCTTTGCTAAAATAAAATACTAATTTCCAATGATTGTGATATGTAAATCAGACCAATAAATGCCCAGACTAAAGAAAGCCATAGATTGGATTTGTCCTATTTTAATATGCAGGTGTCTTTATGAGATATTATTTTATTTTTGATATTTAATATTAATTTAATGATGAAAATAATAGTTAGTCGTTTATTATGGTGTGAAATCAGTGCCACGAGACAAAGCTCTGTAATAAAGATTTGTGTGCTTGCAAACAATGTTTGTGTACTTGCAAAAACGATGTGTCTCTGTAGAAAAAGACCCGAAAACCTGTATAAAATATTTTGTGTCTCTGTAGAAAATTATCAGCAAAGCTGTAAAAATATTTGTGTCTCTGTAGAAAAAATAGTTGTGTCTCCGTAGAAAACAATTGTATCTGTACAGCGCTGCCCAAACCATTACAGCCAATCAAATAACGCCATTCCTGTGTCACGTCATCTAGCCAAGTGATCTAGCCACGATCATGACACCTGCTCGTTTCGTGTTAGCTTAGTTATGGAAACAAACGCACAAGCATTGTCTGAGGCCAGGGATACACCCAGTCCGTTCATTCTGTTATACTGGCTAACTTTGCAGACCAAATGTGCCGTTTATTTACATTTTCATTTTAATGTAAGGCAGTGTAACACAAGACAAATTACACAAGATGAATTCACAATTAACTTACATGTTCATGTTAAAAATCATAAAATTTTGATAATCAGATATTCTCAGAAAGTTTTTATT
>JAODTR010038488.1:0-13543 GCA_025399935.1 Amblyopsis rosae | reverse complement strand
CTAACCATGTAGTATATCTGACCTCCAGTAGTACTAACATGTACCTGCTGTAGATAAAACACTAACCATGTAGTATATCTGACCTCCAGTAGTACTAACATGTACCTGCTGTAGATAAAACACTAACCATGTAGTATACCTGACCTCCAGTAGTACTAACATGTGCCTGCTGTAGATACAACACTAACCATGTAGTATACCTGGCCTCTAGTAGAAGAATATATCTTATATCTGGTGTCATAAAAACACAAATTATGTACCCCTTACTGTATCTGACATCTAGTACAAAAACTAATCTTCTGTATCTGCTGTAGTATAAATAAGATAATAGATACAAGATAATAATAATAATAATTATCTAGTAGAAATACTAACCATATATGCTTTAATAAAATACTAACCATCCATACAATACCTTGAACATTATAATCAAAATCTAAAGGTTTATATTGTTTCTACCTGTGTGTTTAGTCATGTGGTATTTGAGCTGGGTCGACCATTTGCATTTGTATCCACACACAGGACACAGATACTTCTTATGCTCCTCATGGACTCTCATGTGGAACTACAGTAAACGTATAAACAGCCAGAACAGAAAAACACATAAGTCATCGAGTCACTCCATAAATAAAATGTATCATTATTATTAATTATAATAGGATTTGTTTTGTTATACCTTCGTATGAAATTAATTTGTTGCTACAATTTCTTGAATTCTAGAAAATAATATATCCGGGCATAATTTAATTTACGATTTCATATCCTTGATATCCCAGACCTAAGCACAACTAATATAATTGCACCAAAAACATGTTTGAAGGAACGTTTTAGTACGCATCTGTGACTATGTGATAATGTTAAGGAGCCATTTCAGTATCTCTGACCTTTAGCCTGGAGGGGTCTGCACATGCATAGCTGCACAGATCACAGGTGTAGGGTTTCTCCCCGGTGTGGATGCGCATGTGCCACGTGATCTTCTGCTTGTTCCGGGTCGAATACTTGCAGTCGTTACACTTGTAGAGGCGCATCCCTCCATGTGAACGCAGGTGCTGCTCCAACACCAGCTGATTCCTACAGGCAAACTCACAATTGCTGCACCTCAGCGGCTTGTCCACCGGGGGGCCCTCCTCATGTTCGTCCAGCAGGTGTTGCGCTAATACCTGACGTGTCTTGCTAGCAAAGGGGCAAAGCTGGCACCGATGAGCCAAATGGGTTCTCTGGTGCTTCGCCAATAGTTCCTTTGTGTGGAAGACCTCCTGACAGCTGGCACACCTGTGTGGGCGGTGCATGCTGTGGACGTGGGCCTTCAGTCCGGCCTCGCTGCCACAGGTGTGGTCACAATGTGGGCATGAGAAATTCTCCTGGAGCTGGTGGACACGCTTGCAGTGGTTCCTTAGCGCCGCGTCTGAACTGAAGGTGGCCTCGCAGTGAGCGCACGCCCGATGCGAGTGCCCTGCGTGGCATCGCTGGCCGTGGCGTCTGACGTCGTCGAGCGTGTAGCTGCTGAAGTCACAGCGTGAGCAGAAGTGAGTGGGCCGCCTGTCGTGGACGCGCTTCTTGTGCTGCCGCAGCTTGGTCATCGCGCCGAACGTCTTGCCGCAGTCTCGGCAGCCGTGGCGGCCGACACCAGTGTGCAGAGACTCGTGCTCTTCCAGGCGGTAGCGCCGCGTGGTGCTGAACGGACAGTACTGACAGCGGTGGGGCCTCGCGCCCTTGTGCTTGACTGCGGTGTGTTGCACCATGCATCGCTCTTGCTTGCAGGTGAAGACACAGTGTTCACACTGCAAGCGTTTGGATTCGTGTTTAGGGTTGAGTTTGCCCTTAGATTGGTTATTCTTGTGAACTGATGAAACGTGACTGGTCAGTGAATTCTGAGATTTGGCAACAAATGAACAAAGGTGGCACTGACTTTCATCTGGTTTGAGGCAGCCTTGCTTTGAGTGGCTGTCCATTGTCCTTTTCTGGCTGCACCTGAATGGACAACCGGGACAGGAGAAGGTTTGACCTTTCGTAGTTACTTTCACTGGACGTCTACCGTCTTCCTGCACCAAGCAAACTCCACTTTGCCCTGCTTCGTTACCGTCAACATCAGCATCACGTTCCAAAAGGTATTCGCTCTGTTTGCTAGATGGTTTTCTGTAAACCGAGCAGTGGCGTTCAATGGTTACAAGCTTAGCTGATGAAAAACTACAGAGATTGCATTTGTATTTGCCATTTGTTTCACAGTAAAGTGTAGTATTCTGCAATGAATGACTTGTGTTTTCCTCAAGTGTTTGTTGTGCTTTCATATTCTTGTACTTTTTTACCTGCAACATTTTCCTCTGTTTGGCTGATTCAAAGGATTCGCTGACAACGGCTTCTTTAACGTGCCGGTTACAGTTTGCTAACGGAGGTGGACATATTAGCTCTGCTGATTGTTGAAGAGAATCTTGGCCTTCTGAATCCTTGCTAATCATCTCTTCTAAAGACGAAGGCTCCGTCTGATCCGAGTGCGACACACTATCAAGCTGTCTGGATCTATCCTGACTTTGAACTGGGTCAACTTCTGCAACACTAGATGCCACTGTCAGGACTTTACACTTTCTGGTCTTTCGCTGCTGAGCTGTGCACATTCCCAATAGGTGTGCTTCAAAGCTCCTCCTTTGTTTGAACTGGGCCCCACACGTTTTGCACTGGTGCCCCTTCAGTCTTCCGCGGCATACTGATTGACAGTGGTACTTCAGGGCGGTCTCTTTACGCGTTACATAAGAGCATTTGCTGCAGCGGTAAACATTTTCGCTCTGCGTGACAAACATTTTCACCCGGCCTTCCAAAACCATGGCATCTGCTTGGTCTCTGTCATGCTTTTTCATTGCTTTCATCCGGATTTGAGAATCAAAATTGCCATATGGACTTGAGGAAGTGGCGTTTTCTCCTACTTCTTCCATCGCAGATATTTGAATATCGTCTACATTTGGTTGATTTACGCAGACTGTATTTTTCACGGGACCATCCTTTTCATTGTATTCATTTTGGTCACTGTCATTTTCCTCTAAATCCACACTGGTTTCTTCTGTTGCACTTCCAGATGTCACAATGGCTGTACGTTCTTGTGCTGAGCCAGGCCCTTTGCAACCTGCGGTGTTTGTCTTGTACTGTCCTATACTGCTGTCCTTTATCTTACCTGGCAGAGGCATTGACTCATATTCAGCTGTTGACAAATTGGTCAAAACAAGAGTGCAATACTCCTCCTCAGTACAGTTCCTGTACAGAGCGCCTGCAGGAGAAGGACCACTGTTTACATTCAAGTGTGACGACTGTGATCCAGACACAGTTCCCTGGTCTTTTTGTTGATTCTCTGGCCCAGAAAGATCTGTCTGTTCTCTCTGGTTATCAGTTGTTGTCGTCGTTGTTAGAGATAGTGGAGCTTCATTGACGGATGGTCCCGATTGCTCATGAGCAGCAGTGTCCTTCTCGTAGAAATTGTGCATGGACTCATTGGTATTCTTCTTCTCCTTTGCAGCATAGTTCTCCAACCACACCTTGTCCCCAGGAATGTATCCATGAACCTTTCTCTTATGCAGAAAGAGGCTGATAGTACTGAAAGAGGAATAGGTGCATAGGGCGCAACGGAACTCCTTCAGCTTGGTGTGTTTGCAGTTTTCGTGGTTTTTAAGTGCTTGGCGGTAGCTGGTAGTGTACGTGCAGTATTTACACTGGTGGACACCTTGCTGTTTCCCTTCTCCACAGTGCTTGGCCAGCATGTGTTTGCGAAGCTCGTATTTGCGTTTGCAGGCATAAGCACAGATTTCACAGATGAGTGATTTGGACTGATGTCTCAGCTTGTGGCTGTTAAGCTGGTCAATGCGGTGACAACAGTAAGAGCACTGGTCACAACGATACCTTAAAAAGACGGACGCTTAGTTAGAAAGTTCACAATGGACAGGCTACATGGTTGTCTGACATGTCAGAAGACCCTCCAAAAGCTTGTCGCACATGTCACCGGCTTTCATTTTTCCTGGATGTGAAATGACATCTGAATATGGCACAGCCCAATTAGTTAGTGAAATAAAATTAAATATGTGTCAGAAAATGTATAGTTTGTACAGGAGTTATCTTTAACACACCTACTGGGATATGTGTATTTTTACTAAATTGGCATAATACAAATTATACATAAAAATGACCAAATTGACACCTACCTAAGGTCCCCAGTGTGTTTCCGCATATGCACATTAAGGTAGTGCTTCCATTTAGTTACGTATCCACATTCAGAGCACATGAAGCTTTTGTCATCCGAGTGAGTGAGCATGTGTTTCGAAAGGTATGACTCATCCCGGCATCTGAAGTCACACAAGCTGCACTTGTGAGGTTTCTCGCCTTTGAAGGAGAAAATAACAAAAGTTGAAACACAGTACATGACAAAGGAGTGAGAGTCCCAAAATACACATTCATTATGGCAAATTGACAAATTATGGCATTAAAACCAAGTTGGGCAATATGGGCCAAACCTAAACATTTTCTTTTACATTTTAAGGACATTTTAAAAAAGGTGCTCTAAGCAATTATGTAGACCACAAAAGGATATAGGTTATATGATGATGATATGCAAAATACTGAATATCTGTTATCCTAAATGAAAGTGTAAATGTCTCAATTTCCCCACCCCTGGGATTTACACTGCCACTAGATGGCAGTGTAAATCCTAAACTGTTTTCAGGGGATAAATGCAGAGTGTTCAGGTCAATTTTCAATATACTGTATAGAATGCTATGCGATGATATTTTTCAGTGATGATTTCATACTGTCATATTGCCCACTTGTACTAGACGGTGCATAAAATGAATATGATTATGAATAAAGAGAGTTGCCCTGACCGCTGTGCATTAGCATGTGGCGCGTCAAGGCGCGCTTGTGCGAGGTGACGTAGGTACACTGGGGACAGCAGTGCGTCTTCTCGCTGGCGTGCAGATGCCCCAGGTGTTGCTCAAACTCCACGGGGTTGAAGGTGGCGAAGGCGCAGAAACGGCAGCGCAGCTCCTGTGTGCCGGCGTGGCCCCGTCGCTGGTGCCGGAGCAGCAGCGTCTTGTTGGAGCAGGAGAATTCACACTGTGGGCAGTGGTAAGCCAGGTGTGTGCGATAATGCCTCTCCATGTCCTCCTCGGTGGGGAACACCGCGGTACAGGCATGGTGGCGACACCCCATCGCCTCCACCCCGTGCTCTGTGGCCATGTGTCCGAGCAGCTCCTTCCGCGTACAACCCCGAAAGGGGCAGCCATCTTGGAAGCAGGCCGCCGGAGTCTCCTGGCCCGGGAGGACGTTGTGCGTCTTCATGTGGAATTTGAGAGATCGGCTCTGGCCGAAGTTCTGCCCGCAGGTGGGGCACGGGTAAGACCCGCCTGCCCTGTCGCCGTGGACACCTGCCAGGTGGCGGCGGATGGCGGCACGTTCCACGGCAGCGTAGTCGCACAGCGGGCAGCAGTGGAGCTTGTCGCCGACCTCGCGGAGCCGGTGTACGCGCAGCTTGCTCTTGCTGGTGAAGTGCCGCTGGCAGGAGGGGCACTGGAGCCTCGGGTCGGGGAAGTGCAGGAGCAGGTGCTCCCGGAGGTGAGAGCGCGTCTTGAAGCAGCGACGACACGCGGGGCACGTGTGAGTGCGGTAGATGTGCTCGGAGCCCTCCGCTAGGTAATCTGGAACACATTGGTTTAACCATTTAGAACGGTGCACTTACAAATGCAGTCTGTGCACTGTTCTGCATCCCAGTGGCTAGGTAATAAACACTGTGTTAAGGCAGCATTCTTTCATTCAACACAATTGTATATTTTTCTCCATTCTGTTACCCAAAAAATGTATGAAAAACATGCATATGTTGGATTTGTAATTTAGTTTTTAAGTGCAATGACAATGTATTAACTTGACCACAGATAAGATGGAGGAAGAGAGTTGTGTGCACCTTTAGAAGGAGGTGCATCTGTTGTGTCTGGGACTCCTGCTCGCTTGTCCATTTCTCCCTCCTTTTTGTCTCTTTTAGCAGTGTGACCTCGCTTCCTGGGCTCCACATGCAAAGGCGGGGCATATGCTGGGTTTGGTATTCGTTTTCTTTTTGGTCTCTCTGAGGTCTGAGGGTGACTGTCCTCTGCAGGACATACTGCTGTAGGCGCCATCTCTTTATCTAAGATAAGATGATATGGAAAGTGTTTATTGTCTGCTCTGTCGATCAATGACAACGTTACAGAGTGGAACGAGTTGGGGTTCTTGAGTGCATCTATTTTCGGGATGTTCTCACCATTTACTTGTGTGATTCTTGAGGATGCTGTCAGGCTTGTTGAACAACAATGAGAAATAAACGTGTTGCTTTCTGAAAAGCTCTGTCCACATTTTCCACAAAGGTGAAGTTCCACTGTCTCCATTTCGTCTATTAAGGTAAATCACAAACACAACGCATACGTTTTTCTATAACACTGATTCAATATGGCTAGGTCATTTTCATATGTCTGTGTCTTATTTGGTCATAGTGTTATTACGATAACAGTCGAAGTCTACAGTAAACATCACAATTTGCCCTAGCGATCTATTACCGTACCGCACTAGTATGGTACTACTGTATTTATTGCACAAGCTTCCGCAAAGCTTCTCATCTGAAAAACACAAAAGTAGTATTTTTCTGGATTTCAGTCTCAGGTCACAAATTCACATCTGACTCGATATTTACTTCCCAAAACGGTTTGGTAAATATCACTCACTTTTTATAATGTTCTTTGCTGATCATCTGGTGTAACTGGTACGGTACAGTATGGTAGCTTGTTGTAGTTTTTGACGCGCATAAGTTTATTTGATTGAGGGAATCAATGATGACATTCTGGTCCACACATAATCATATTTAGCGATATTATAGCCATGCTAGATACATGAACAACAAGCCAATGAGACAGAGTATACCAATCGAACCATATAATAAACATATGCATGAACTAGTAGGAACAAATGTCAAGTGACTAGGCGAACGGTCGGAACGCGAAACAGCCGGACAATACCGGAAGTGCAGCAGAGGTCGCTGCAGGCAGGCTTGAGCTTTATGCATGAGCATAATAAATGAATTGGACATAACCATTAGTATCCCGTAAATATAGGAATGACGTATATGTATATGAGCGCAACGATATGATGGTAAGTCAGAGTGGAAATATTGAAAAGCATGAAATGAAAGATCCTCAGTTATTTGGTTGTAATTTACACTAACGTACACTCACAATCTATATGAGGTAGATTGTTTGTTTTGTTTTTGGTATTGGTGTGCTTCTAAGTAACAATAGTTGATACCCTGACATCTAACACTGTTTATTATACAATCACAGGTACTGCCTTTTCATTTAGGGATACTACACAGAAACATGAGGACTCCATAGATCTTTTGGAGTTGTCTACATCTCAAGGTACCATGACACTGTCAGATCTTCTGGAGGGCTTGAAAGACAACCCTTATTTTGGGGCTGGATTTGGGCTGGTCGGAGTGGGGGCGGCATTGGCCGCAGCCAGGACAGGAGCCCAGTTTGGGATGATCTTCTTCCGTAGAAATTACATGATCACACTGGAGGTCCCCAGCAAAGATAAAAGCTACCATTGGCTGCTAAGCTGGATCACTAAACATGCCCGGCACACACAGCACCTCAGTGTGGAGACGTCCTATATTGCACATGAAAGTGGACGCATCCACACACAGTTTGACTTCCATCCAAGCCCTGGAAACCACATCATATGGTGATAGTCTTTCTTTATCTTAAAATATGTTGAGGGACACCGTCCCATAACGTTATGCCATAACACATTATTTTATTCACACTTATTTATGCACCTTATGACAACCATGCTACTATACAATATATCGGACGCTGCAGTGAGCTGGTAATTGCATATTAAGTCATACCTGTGTCAGGCTTGAACCTGTGTTGTCTGCAGGTATGGGAGGAAGTGGATCAGAGTTGAGAGGACCAGGGAGAAACAGATGTTGGATCTGAACACAGGAACTCCGTGGGAATCTGTCACGTTCACTGCTTTAGGCCGAGACAGACAAATCTTCTTCAACATCCTACAGGAAGGTACTAAACATGAATGGTCACTTTTTGAAACACATCTGAAACACTGTTTTCCTGATGCATATCAACTTGGGCGTAGGGTCTCACGGCTTTTGCAGCAGGACAATTATCGAACCAGCTATAACTAGTCTGCTATAAACACCTTCATTACTATCAGTATAAATAACCTTAACTGAAAAGCAATGTCCTACATGTAATACAGATCTATACCAACCACAGCCTATACTAACGTAACCCACTAGCATAATCTTACCAGTTACATCTGTATAAAAAAGAGTAACCATTCCACCTTAAAGCCAATACAGAAGTCGCTAAAGATGCAATTTGATTCAGGCCACCAGGGGTCAGTAGAGGACAATCAAATCTATATCTAAAACCCGTGCCTCCAAAAACATTATGGACATTTATTTGCAGTCTATGGTCTGTCTGCACTTGGTTTTTGACAGCACTAACGCCCTTCTCTAACAGTGTGAGCTGATGACATGATAGCACATGCATGTGTTCTGTTGTTATTTCCAGCTAAAGAGCTGGCACTGAAGCAGGAGGAGGGGCGGACAGTGATGTACACGGCGATGGGAGCTGAGTGGAGGCCCTTTGGGTTTCCAAGGAGACGCAGACCCCTCACCTCAGTGGTCCTAGAGGCGGGTGTGACTGAGAAGCTTGTGGATGATGTGAAGGAGTTTATTGGAAACCCCAAGTGGTACACTGACAGAGGTATACATACACTCAGAAGAAGTGACCTTAAAGAAGGACAACTATTACTAAAAAAACGTGCCACTGGAACAGTAGTGATGGTTGCTGAAAATGGGCATCTATGTATGCATATAGAGAGCACATTTAAGTTCCACCCACATCGCGGGGGTGGGGGGGGTTAAGCATAGCTCTCCATTGACTTTGCATTGCGTTAAGCTAGGCTAACATAATTTCTTACTTCTACCAAAACATGTAAACCTACATAAAAGTTGTTGTGTGACAGGATGCACTACCCACAAGGTAAAGAACCCAGAACTACATTTTCATAACCTGTCAAATTGAAAAGAGTAGTGAAGGAGTAAAGGAGATCAAAATGTATGCAGGCAATAGAGACACACGTCATATTACAGTGAAAACTATGCCTGTGTAGACACAAACAGCACCACAGTATGCCAAATGGTTTACCTGAGAACATATTTGTTATTTCACCATGATAAATTATTATTTTGGCACGCGATGTCAAGCAGTCACCACATGTAGGCATATTGAGTATAAGGGGTTTTGACATAATGAAATAAAATTTAAATAATTACATAAAAACATGTACACCATAAATTTATGGGGACTCCCAGACCCCCCACATAAGAAGGGCTTGCCCCTCCTAACAAACCCAATATAACCACTAGTCTGAATGTTTATGTGTGTAGTGCTTTGCGAAAGGTGTGCTTATCATTGCCATGATGTCTGTCCTTTTACACAGACCGTTCTGGTGGCCTGTTTTTTTCCGTTTTATTATAGGTTGTCATATTCAGATTTTTAGACAGTGCAAGTCAAGGAATTTCACATTTGACTTGGAGAGGGAACCCTGCATATTACATTTTTATTTTATTGTGTCCTACTTAGTAACTTTACCTTCATGAAAAGCATTCAGAAGAGGGTTACAATCAATCCACTGCTATGAGAGTGTGTTTGTGTGCAGGGATCCCCTACAGAAGAGGATATCTGCTCTATGGTCCCCCAGGATGTGGAAAAAGTAGTTTTATGTAAGTTATGAGTTAGAGTTAACGGTATAGTCAACTATTGCAAGCTAATTGTAAGCTAATACACTTTTTGTCATATTCACCAAATATATCCTCATATTTCGCTAGCTCACTGTTCTCTGTGCGTACTTCTCACAGTGCTGGCTCCGTAAATAGAAACATAAACCAAATGGTGATCACCGCTCACAACAATTCCGCTTGGCTTCGCAATGCATTTCAATGTGTGGGGCAGAGCTTCTCAGGGAGTTTGTTTTGATTTGAGCTCAAAGTTAGCAAGTGTTGTTGTCACTTTACTGTATTGAAGTCTTATAAGGCAAACTGGCAAATATAATGAGGGCTGTGAGATGCTTATTCTGTTAGGGCTTATAAATCAGTTGTAACAGGTTTAGCCTCCCATTAACCATCTATAAGCACTACATAATGATTGTTTCAGCACGGCCCTGGCAGGAGAGCTAGGCTACAGCATCTGTCTGATGAGTCTGAGTGACAGGAGCCTGTCGGACGACCGTCTCAACCACCTGCTGAGCGTAGCGCCCCAGCAGAGCATAATCCTGCTGGAGGATGTGGATGCTGCCTTCATCAGCCGAGATCTGCTCACCACTGAGAGTAAGCACCTGCTCTGTTTAGTCTCACCAGATAATACTGCTTTAATTTATGTTATGTTCAAAATCTACTGTCTCACCAAATAATATTCCTTTTGTTTGTTTTGTTCCAAAAATTCGGTGTCACCAAATAATTGTCTTTTTTGGTTAAAACATATTTTATGCATTGTTTATTTAAAGTTGCATAGGCTAGGAATTAGTAATGGAGCTTATCTTCCTGAACCCAAAATTTATAAGCAAGCTGAAAATGTTATGATATTGAAAAGATAAACTGATAGCAGTAATGCAATAGTTATTCATCTCCACATCACTATCATAGTCAAATCTTATTTGCTAATCTACAGCAAAGAGGGGAAAAAAACAAATACAAAGAGGAAATGTCCAGTTGCATCCTGTGGTCAGACGATTTGCTTAGTTATCCTATGCAGCTTTAATTAAAGTTGTACATGTTTTTGAATGTATAAATATGTTCACCATAGAGACAAAGTCATACTTGTCATACTCTGAAAACCACACCCACCGGGGGGGAACTTTTCTCAGCGCTCTATTGTCTTTGTATTTTGTTAAGCTAAGCTAACGTCATTTCTGACTTCTACGGTCTGGCAGGTTATTAAAACTTAGTTCTGGGTTCTTTAACTTGTGGGTAGTGCATCCTGGCACACAACAGCTTTCAGGTCAAAATTACGTTATCTTATCTTAACGCAATGCAAAGTCAATGGAGCGCTAGGAATGTTTCCCTCTCCCGGTGTGGGCTGTAGATCAATGTGCTCTGTCTCTATAGGGAAGTGTCTCGTCATTTTTGTGTCCTGTCCTCAGACCCCCTGGCCTACCAAGGCATGGGCCGGCTGACGTTCAGTGGTCTGCTGAATGCTCTGGATGGAGTGGCCTCCTCTGAGGCCAGAATAGTCTTCATGACCACAAACTTTATTGACAGGTACCACTTGAACAATTACTAACAAACCCAGCATTAGCAGCTGCTTGGTTGTTATTGTTGTTGTTATTATTATTATTATTATTATTATATTAAACCATTGACTTGATAGCTTCCTTGTGTCAAGATAGATAGTTAGTGCACAAAGATTATCATTGGAGTCCATTATTACATTTAAGGCACAGAATAAATACTATAAAAAGTATGTATAAAAATACAGAAATCTAAAAAATTATTATGATAATATATAGAGCAGTGAACACAAAAGTTACGTTGTATGTTGGTTGTATGTGTGCATGGGCAGGCTAAATCTATTTAAACACTGCAGCAGCTATAGATTTTATATGGAGGAAAAGTTAGAGTTCACACTACCAGCAGACTAAAGATGTATCGATACATGGTTATTTATTTGTTTTCATCCATGTGCCAATGGTTGAATGAATATTTTGTAAGGAAAGAGGGTATACCAAAAGTGAATTATTGTTTTAACATCTGACTCAAAATGTTTCCCAAACCGGGTTATGCCAGTCACACACTACACTACAAGACTAAATTTGCGCTTTCAGAAAAACTGCATCAGTTTAAAAATAATCTATTTATACAATCTATTTTTAATATATTATTATGGTTGTTAATATGGCTATATTATCACAACCAACATAGCATAGTGTATACTATGGTTGTTTACTCCACATCACTATTTAAGACATGGGTCACATATTTTGACCTGCTCTTTTTGTCCCTTGTCCCCCTCCGTAGGCTGGATCCAGCCCTGATCCGGCCTGGCCGCGTGGATCTGAAGCAGTATGTTGGCTACTGCACCCGCTGGCAGCTCACACAGATGTTCAGGCGCTTCTACCCCGGAGAGCCAGCTGCCGACGGGGAGCAATTTGCCCGATGCACGCTAGCGGCCCACCCTGAGATCAGCGCTGCGCAGGTACAAGGACACTTCATGTTGTACAAACTGGACCCTGCAGGATCCATAGACAATGTTGTCAAGATGAAAGAGTAAGCGTACCGGAGGGCTTTGAGTTACAGCTGATTGAAAAGACAAAGGATTAATTGCTCTTTTTTATACTTCCAGTTGTGGGTTCCCTATATTATTGTAATACTAATACCAAATAAACAGTATGTGGATGAATTGAGACTTGCCTTTCCTCAGTCATTTTACAGTATATGATCAAGGCTCTTATCCCACTGAGCTGCATGGCCTGCAGCTGTAAGGGGCACAAACAGACAGAAACTATTTAGCAAATTTATTTTTATTGCATAGGTTTATATTTCGTATTCATATCTTCAGAACGGTACATGCTTGAAACAAACAGTTGTTTTCCTCATAATCCTGACATTACGCCGAAGAGAACACTATATGGCTTGTGTTATTCGACACAGCGGCGGCTGTACGAGGCAATGGCTGAAATTGCCTCTAAAATGCACTGTCAACAAATTGTGCTGAAAATAGCATAGGGTTATATTTCAGATCATATCTTCAGAACGGTACACGCTAGAAACTCCTGTTTCTTTCCTTATAATCCAAACACTCTGCTGAAGAGATTGGTATATGGCTTTTGTTATTTGGCTTAACAGGGGCTGCACAAGACAATGACAAAGCTGCCTCTAAAATCTCTCTTCTAAAAACAGAAAAAATACATTCTGAAAAATAAAGGTGCAACTTTGTAAAATGTTTGGTACTAATATATATATATATATATATATCTTATAAAATTGAATGCATATGCATAAATACAATTTTACCATTCTTTACATAATAAAAACTAAAGAAATAATATGCGTGTATCATTTTTTTGCATTTAAAAAACATAAACAGTGAGTAAAAATTGTCATAATTTGTGATATTATCTAAATTGTAGTTGAGAGAGTGCTGATTTCTGCAGTATATAACACTTGACAATAGCTATTACGGAAATGCTTTTAGAAGCTCAGTAAAAAAGACACTGACTGCCATTAGGTACCGAGATGAGATCCTCAGACCCCTTGTGAGACCATATGCTGGTGCGGTTGGCCCAGGGTTCCTCCTAATGCAAGACAATGCTAGACCTCATGTGGCTGGAGTGTGTCAGCAGTTCCTTCAAGAGGAAGTCATTGATGCTATGGACTGGCCCGCCCATTCCCCAGACCTGAATCCGATTGAGCACATCTGGGACATCATGTCTCGCTCCATCCACCAACCACAGACTGTCCAGG
>JAODTR010038487.1:26804-40037 GCA_025399935.1 Amblyopsis rosae | reverse complement strand
TATCAGTGAGTGTATACTTGTACCTCTGCTCCTTAAGGTAAGTACTATCAGTGAGTGTATACTTGTACCTCTGCTCCCTAAGGTAAGTACTATCAGTGAGTGTATACTTGTATCTCTGCTCCTTAAGGTAAGTATTATCAGTGAGTGTATACTTGCACCTCTGCTCCCTAAGGTAAGTACTATCAGTGAGTGTATACTTTAATACTGTGTACCTTTGCGTCCCTCTGGTCCAGGGAGCCCGGGCGGTCCCGGTGGGCCAGGCAGCCCTGTGCCCCCACCATGCAATGAGACTGGAGGGAACACAAGGAAATGTTAGTGTTGTGCTCTACTGTACAATAAGGCCTGGCCACGCCATATTCTCAACACATAAACTATACAGTAAGCTGCCATACGATGTTTTGATTAACCATCGGGTTTTCTTTGCATCTGCTTTTATAGTGTGTGTGTTTGTGTTTTGTTCTCATCTTTTATCACATTGCATATAATCTTGTTTATATCATCTGGAATTAGTTAATTCATCTGTACATTCTTTTGTAATTAATTAATTCATAATTTTTGTATTATTTATAATAATATTAATACCAGCTAAAGGTTAGTAGTGTTAGTCACTGCACTACTGCCAGGGTGGCAGCGGGTGATCCAGAAGTCGCTGGTTCAAACCTGGCTAACTCCTCACCCAGCGTCGAGGTGTCCCTGAGTAAGACGCATAACCCTTACTGCTCCCGGTGGTCAGCTGGTGCCTTGCATGTCTGACATACTGTACAGTGCGTTGAGAGTCCGAAAGGTTGGAAAAGAGCTATATAAATGCAGTCCATTTATAATTTTATTGGTTGACCTACCTGTAAGCATCCTTGAGCAAGATGCCTAACCCCACACTGCTCCCGGTGGTTGACCGGTGTATGAATGTGTGTGTGTGAATGGGTGAATGTGAGGCACAATAATGTAAAGCGTTGTGGATGAAAGCGCTATATAAATGCAGTCCATTTACCATTTTAATGGAAGCATAAATGACAAAGACCTGACTTTGATACAGACTCATACAGGAGTGATGCACTGACCTCTTTCAGAGCTTCCCGGTATGCCTGGTGAGCCTGCCAAGCCCGGCTGGCCTGGTTCACCTAGGACACATAAACATGTTATGGCGCCAGGTTATGCACTGTTTGTTTCTCATTAATATATTGGCAGTGGGGGGTGCTGTTATTACACCCAGACACAAACAGGCATTTTCAACATAACAATTGCAAACACATACCGTGGTATCCCCTCGGTCCAGGAGAACCTGAAATAATAATGGAGCCGTGATACATCTCATCAAACTAACAGGAATAGCAGTCCGTTCAGGTGAATAGTTCAGACCAAACAAATAAGCCCTGAGCACCTGTTGATCCCTTGGGCCCAGCTGGTCCTGGAGGCCCTGGTGGTCCTGAAGTGTAGTAGGTCCCTACATAGAGCTCAGTGTTAACTGTCTGCTTAGCGGAGCTTGAGAACGAATGTAAACATGAGCAATGGTCAAGAGCCAGCTGAAGGGGTTCTCTCCCATACCTGAGCTGGATAACATGCTCCCTGGGTCTCCTTTCTCCCCTTTCGGCCCTGGTAGTCCATAGCCTACGGAGCACAAATGGTCGTGAGGCTTTCACACACAAAACAATCAAGACCAACCGTGTGTATCTATCACATTATAATCATACAGGAGTAAGCTCTTCACACTGCATATTCTTAGCCCAAGGCTATCCTTAGCGTAGGGCTAATAGCCAAACCTGGGCCCCTTTTCACACACACACACACACGCGCACACACACACACACACACACACACACACACACACACACACAATGTTAACCAGGGGTTAAGTTAAGCCCAGGGCTATACAATCTATTCACACTACACTTTTAGTATCCCTGGGCTAAATGTAAATCTGACCTACAAGGTGCTAGTATGAAACTCTGTTAGCAGCGTTTCATACTGACCTTTTAGCCACGTTCAGGATCTAACCCTCGCAAAAACGTGTGCCAGTGTAAATGCTTTCTTACGTGTAGTATGTACTAATGCATTTTAGTATTAAAACATATTATTATTACTTTTACTACGTTTATGCCTTGCAACCATTTTGCTCTAGAGTTGTCAAGGTCCTAAAATGGAAACGATGCTTGCACAGTTTTAGTTTTAAAACTCTGGGGTTGGGCTCTAGCCTGGACGGGTATAGTTCCTGGGTTGGGGTCTAGTCTGGACGGGTATAAATAGATTAGCTCTGGGGTTGGGTTCTAGTCTGGACGGTATAAATAGGGTTCTAGTCTGGACGGGTATAAATAGATTAGCTCTGGGGTTGGGTTCCAGTTTGGACAGGTATAAATAGATAAAACTCCAGTGTTGGGTTATAGTCTGGACGGGTATAAATAGATTAGTTCCTGGGTTGGGGTCTAGTCTGGACGGTATAAATAGGGTTCTAGTCTGGACGGGTAGAAATAGATTATCTCTGGGGTTGGGTTCTAGTCTGGACGGGTATAAATAGATTATCTCTGGGGTTGGGTTATAGTCTGGACAAGTATAAATAGATTAGTTTGGAAACGATGACGCAGACACCCCACATTCGCTTTCTGATTGGGTTTTATCATTATGTCACCTAGCGGTATTATATTGTCGCCGTATTTACTTTGCTACGACTCCCAATTAATGTTTTCTGTTGCCATGACGCCCTATATACTCAAGGGTTACTTTCAGTAACATGTCCATCTCATCTTCGTTCTAAGAATTTTCACTATTGCTGCTCCGTTAAAGTAATAGTAAATGTTCTTCAACTGAACAAACAAATTGCTCCTGTTTACATCGGCATACACACGCCCAATGTCCCTTACAGATCATGTGATATGCACTTCCACGCGTGTTAATATGGACAGAGATATAAGTCCATTTACAGAGCTAAAACACTTGTCTGGATGGAAGTCGTTTAGTTTTAATATGCTGTTTAAATTAAAACGTTTAATGTAGATGTAGCCTTAGCCTGCAGGGGCTAACGCTCTCTTAGTCCTGGGCTAAGTGCAGTGTGAAAAGCCTATGGGATATGTACTTTACATCTTTGTTAGCATGCTCAAATACTCAGGCATCATCAGAACACCTACCTGGCTCTCCTGGGGGGCCTCGGGGGCCTGGAGGCCCAGATCTGGAATCGCCTACGGGAAGAACATTGTGGAGGTGAGGACAGGTTTTAGACCTAATACAGAACACAATACAGTATATGTTCTAAATCCTATGAAAACCAACTTGGTATGGGCCTACCAATCGACCTTTTATACTGCCATTGAAAGGTCGCCATTGGAATGTATGAACCAGAGAGCTGAACGTTTCTATTATTTATTATTATTATATTATTTATGTATTTGTATTAAATATTGGTACTTGAGCACAGGTAGCTAAATCTAGCTGTTCTCTAATTTCACTATGTTTGATGTGTGGATGTTATGGTCAGCTGTCTAACCTGCTTCTGACGAAAGGCCCATTGGCCCAATACAAATGTGTCTCTGTTTTAATGTAGCTCTGCAACATTTTACATGTCAAAAACCCATATAGTAATGTTGTTATAATCTTGTCAACCAAGTTCTGTCTGATGTTGCCTGTTTTGTTTTATTCCTTTCCTATATTTTCTCATTCGCAGTCTAGCTCGGATGTTGTACATTTTGAACACTTTTCTGTAATGTTTCTTTTACATTTTCAAACCCCTTTTAGTCAGCATTTATTCATAGTGTTGCCCACTCATGGCAGACACCCTGTACGGTTTGGTGTGGTGAGACAGTGTATTATCCCACCTGCTCTTCCTGGCGGGCCAGGAGGCCCGGGCGGCCCTGGAAGTCCAAGCGTTCCAGTGGCGCCATACTGTCCTAATAATGAAGCACAGCGCCAGATTAGTCCATCTTTACACACCTCACTATGAACAGCAAACTTGGGACAGGCTTCCGTTGCTCACTATGGTGGCCTGTAAATACATCCTTTGTGCGTTTGCAGTGGATGCAGCTTTTTCAAATACACAACTGGATGCGACGGCGAGCGAGCGTCCGTCTGTCACGTTGCTTCGGACGCTCTCTGTCCACACCGAATCTGTCACATTAACAAGCCATGCAGCCTACCTGTCAGTAGTAGCACATTTTCTGTAAAATAACAGCTCTTGCCAATATCTTGTATTAGACCATATCTTTATTATTCTCCATGGAGACCAGCAGCTGCAGTCATCCCAAAGACTGACACACTGACATTATATAGCCTGTTGACTCTTTGCATGTGTTATATAGCCCTCACATCCTTCACACCGTCTGTTATATGACTATATAGCTTTTGCTTCACTCCTTACTTGAAAGACCTGGTCTAGAGAAAGATAAACCACTTCAATCACTAACCAGAATAAACACTAGACCGTAAAACAATTCTGAACAATCACAATCTAACCTTACAGATTTGTAAAACTATCAATGATGAAAACTCAAATGTTCTCTTACACACATTAGAGAAAATAACTGCCTTCACCATATTCACAATAGCCTACTATGGCGGGGTTGTGTATAGATGTCATGCTACAGGCTGGACTGCACAGACAGGGAATCATAAAAGCACCATCTCCATTTTGTATAATAAGATAACTAGCTTGAGTGCTCTGATGAGCATGCTGATAGAAAACAATCTCCCTTCAGCCTGCCATGTTATTAAGGTAACTGAATGAGTCTTTAGTCCGTTCCAACAGTAAAATATGCCTTAGTTCTGTGGTTTCAATGCAAGCTACTGGAAACATGTAGAAACAGGGCGCCAACAAACGTTTGCTCAAAACGGCGCGCTGCATCATGTGGCTCGCGTCCAGTTAGGACAGTCCAACAGAAAAGATAGCAATTAAACTGCTTTTGTAGCTGACGCTTGCTCACGTTGCATCCATTTAGGACACAGCGTTAAGGAGTTGTGACAGGTTTAGAAGTCAGAAAACCATCATGACTTACTGTCAGACCTGGATGAGCTTATAGTTTCACTAGTTCTCACTGTTATTCCCGCTTCTCCCTGCTCCCCTTTGTCACCCTTGGCACCTGTGAAATGGACAAACAGTATGCGGCACGTCAATCACACGGCTCCAGCACATTTTCAATACTATCGTATTTTCCGGCGTATAAGAAGACTTACACCGGGAAGGTGTAAGTGAAGGGCGGAGCAAGCTGCAGGCATCCGGGACGCCCGGGGTATGGAAAAAAGAGATAGAGCGGTGCTGTGCCCAGAAAAACGGCGAGTATATCCCAAACTCTATATTTTAACCGGAAAAGTTGGGGGTCATCTTATACGCCCAGTCATCTTATACGGCAGAAAATACGGTAAATGTTTGAGTGAGAAAGACATTGGAAACGTATTGATGACTCACCAGATTGCCCAGGCAGACCAGCAGGGCCAATAGGGCCTGAGGAAGCAAACAACATGTGCTGATAAACAACTGTTTGACAACCTTTTCAGTAGTCTGATACAGTCCTGCATGGCATGCTGTAGGTGAATGGAGATTTAACTGCCACTGGGCGTTTAAACTGTCTGTTCCAGATGTTTTCCAGTCATCCCAACCTGATAATCCTGGAGGTCCAGAAGGCCCAGGGGGTCCGGCTGGACCGGGGGGGCCGGGGATGCCCACGGAGGTGGAGCCAGCTGAAGAATAATACCAGTAATGATCAGAGCTCCTCAAACTACAGCACTACGTAGGTAAATGCAGAGCCATGTAAAGAGAGAGTTGCGGCATGTCCGTTCACTCCAATGGACCGTTTTTTTCACAGCAACGAATCTTCAAAATAGTTGAGTTAGCCTAAATACGAAAAGTTTAAAATTATATTTTAAATGTTAATCTGTGCATTTATTGACTACTAATTACCAAAAAATGAAGATATATATAATTGCCCATCAAGCACTTCCTGGAACTATTTTGCCTTAAGCTTTGCCTCTCCATGAACCATGTAACTGTTGAAAATGTCTAACTTCCATTGGCGTAGATCTATTCTGTCCATGGCTCTGGGTAAATGTTGTGGATATGAAGCGGTGAAGTAAGAAGTAAGTAAATGCAGTTAAAATGGCACATTCTCCTCACTTACACGCATGAATGAGTCTTCCGGGGTCACCTGTTTGACCTGTACACGACAGAGAGAAAACCTGTAGCGACTACAACATTGAATGAATTGTAAAACTGTAATACAGTAAGAGGTGGGCAAGAATGGCCTACCTTTGGCCCCGGGCTGTCCTGGATTTCCTGGTATACCTGATAGAAGAATTAGGTAGAACAGGTACACTGTTACTAAGCAACAGCACTACAGCAAACATTATGTTTGCATTAAGTGGCTCTGTTATGAGATTTAAAACAAAGAGTATTACTGGTACAAACATACCTGGTGGGCCTTGAAGTCCAGGTACGCCTATATGGAATAGAAAGATATGGATTAACAGTGTGCAAATTATTAATTAAAGTGAAACTATGACTTTCCGACACTAGATGTCACACTAATCACACCAGCATATCCTACCAAAACAAATGCTCCATGGGCTAAACACACACACGTGCACATGCATTAGCATGCACTAACATGCACTAACATGCACTAACATGCATGTGGGGCTGGCCCAGCTATGAAAACAAAGAATGGAGCTTGCATTACAACACACACACAGAGGGAGTGTGATGTAATTCTATACTTACGACGCCATTACTGTACTACATATTTACATAGGCAAAAGCTGTTGACTGCTATATTGATGTTTCAAACGTGGTATAGAGCACCCTAAGTACTAGTGATGTGTGGGTTGTGGTTTTTTACAACACGCACCCACCCGACCTGCAAGAATATGCGATCAGCCACCCGAACCCGACCCGACCCGCAAACCGCCAAATTGTGCCTGTATAGCAATGGCGAGAGATATCAATTTCTAATTGAATGCAAGTTTTTAAAGGGACATAGCCTACACTAGCGCAGACAATATTGCAGAGCAGATCCACCAAAGTCCTTATGCCAGAATGTCTCTGGAGACAGGTAGGCTATGGCCTTGCTAAATGCATATTTCATTTTTTAGTTTATCTGTTGTAGGCTACTAATAAACTAAGTTTATGCAGGCCTAACCAACTTTATAGTTCGGTATGGCTAATGCAGAATACTGACAGCCAGGGCATGAGAGGATCTGCACCGCCACTGGTGCATGTGTATAAAGCGTGCGTGTGTGCATGTGTGTGTTTGAGAGCGAGGATCAAATAACCCCGACCCACCTGCACCCGCAATATTTTCAGATTTTCTTATCAGAACCCGCCCTGCCCGCAAGACAACCTGCCCAAGCCGACCCGTAACCCGCCATCACCACTAAGTACAATGAGAGTACAATAACTAGGTAATGGATCAGGTGTGATGCAGTAGTCTAGTTTGTTACCTGGAGGACCAGCGTCTCCATGAGGCCCAGCTGCTCCTCTGATTCCAGGCAGGCCTTGGTCACCTGGGGATCAACAACCATTTAATTATTTAATTATGTAGTGACTTACATGTTAACATATAGAAGGTCTGGGGAAAAAATAAACACACAATATTATATACAATGTCCATTACATGAACAGTATGTAGCTATTGGAAGCTGTGTGTACTAGAATATGAATATGATTTTGTTTGTGACCACATTAGAAAATGGATATCATGCAATGAATATAATATTATCATATTTATTTTACATGTAAGTAGCTTTTATATTATTATAGAGTGTTTTGTTTACCCAAAGTTTACAAAGTAGCTCAAATGTACAAGCTCTTGTTTAAGTCCACATAATTCTTAGCTGGCATAGTATATTATTTTATATTATTGTATATATAAATTGGCTTCATTACCTCTTTCACCTTTGGCACCATCAAAGCCTGTTCAAGAAGAATAAAAAGAAAGAAAAAACATCCCAAGAATGGGCATATTAAATCAATGAATTGTTTATGTAACCTCAAAAAGCTAACTATGGCTCCTCCTGCTGGAGACAGTAAGGCATTACAAATTGTCTCACTAACACAAAATGTGTTATCATGTTTCAACCAAATATACTCTAGAATAGATGATGAAAAACAGATCTAATATATAGTTAGGTTACACATGAGGTGAAAGAATCTGACATAACATAAGCTCATGTTCACTCCTACCATTTGAATGAATAGACACAGGACCTCACTGGCCTCCTGAAGGAGCAGGGCCAAGGAGGAGTTGTAAAGTCCTTTGAGACTGTAATGTGATTAAGGGCTGTACAAATAAAATAGACCTGACCCACGTGACACTAACTGAAGCTGGTAGTGCTAAGCTGAACTGTATAATGTGCCACAACATGTAGTGCTTCTGCATATTCAACAATGCCATTTACTTTATTGTAGGACCTGTGACAGAAACAGAATGTCTAACACTGGTGACGGGACATTCCATACCGATGCTACGAGGCGTGAGTGTATCGGTAGAGTGTGTCAGAGCATGTGTCACATGACCAATGACGGTCGATGCATCGAAGTGAGAGAAACAGGTGATGTCCTAACCAAGCTTCAGCGCTTTGCGATCTCTTCAATCAAGCTCTCGCTACAATGGTTCTCAGGAGAAAGCAACGCAAGCAACACATTTCACTATCTTCTCTCCTGATAAGGTCAGCTGTACTAGACTGTGTGGCGCATGTCATAGCGCCCTGCCGCACTGAGTGCTGTGTGAGAGCCAGGTTTGCTCAATCCCTCCCAATAATAAAGAAAAGGCTTAACGCCAAAGCACAATAGCCTAGAAAGTGTTTTGTTTTCAAGCAAAACTAACTCCTTACCCTGCTACATAAGCACATCCTAACCTAGGCCTACTCCATGTTATATAAAAGCTACCCCCATACTTGTCCCCTATTCCCTAAACAATAATGATGGTGGATTTTTCACATTTGATGATGGCAAGATGAATGCTCAAGAATGCAAATCAAACACCTATTAAAAATTATTAGGCTAGACACTACCACTCTGTGACAGTAGTCATGCAATGCTTTGGTCTGTTCTGGTGTAACAGCCTTTAGTAGTCTTATATGAGGGACATATACTTTTATATTAGCCTATATAATAGTGGCATACCATAATAATATCACCTTATAAACCTGTCACATGGTTAGGCCTATACTGAAAGTTTAATTGGAAACACAAATAGGCCTGTATTATAATAGCCCACTGAAATGTTTTAATTTCAGTGGAATAAAACCATTATTAGTTATTGAGACTTTTGGGCCTTTTAATTGAAAGTGAACTCATTGAGCCACACAGATTTCTGGACCACTGTCTTTGAGGACCACTAGATGTCACTGTTCAGCAGGTTGACACAGCTTCTGCGCTTCGTTTCTTTTACCATTACATTACCATTCGGTTTCCCATCACTATCTAAAACATCAAAGCATGTGTCAAGTTCACACTAAAAGTGTTTATATGAACCCTTTTCATGCAGAGGTCATAGTGATAGAAGTAATATCTGCGTAACTCACACAGTAAAACATGACCTGTGCTGTTTTGTTATACCGGTGTATGCCACGCCCTGATTGGCCTGATTGTGTTCACCTGTCTTGTGCTCTCAACCCACACCAGGTGTCGCCCCTTTCCTTTCATTGTTCCCTATGTAATTAACAGCAAAGTCAGCTATTGCAAGCTAAATGTAAGCTAATACAGTTTTTGTCAAATTCAACAAATATCTCCTCACTTTTCATCATTCTCTGTGTGTGTTGACAAAATAATCTGATACTTCCACACATCCCTGGCTGTAAAAGTAAAATAAACATAGTGGCGAACACATATGATATCAATCAATATCGTGGAGGACAGCGGAGCGATACTGTTTGGATTTGAGCTCGATGTTAGCCAGGTCGACATGTCCATTTCAGAGTCCTAGAGGTTTTTCCCAGCCAATCGGGTAATCTAAACTGAGGTAAAGGCAGGGTCAGTCATTCTCGAGAATGCTTACTAGCTTTGAGCTCAGAACGGTAAGCTAGCGAAATGCAAGGAGGTATTTGTTTGTTGTTGATATTTGTATGACAAAAAGTGTATTAGCTTACATTTAGCTTGCAATAGCTGACCATACCTTTAAGTGGCACAATACTGTACCAGCATGTAAAAAAACTGCCTGTCTTTTCCCTGTTATGACACCTTGGTGAGAAGGCTCCATCAACACTCATCCTAGGAAAGATACAGTACCTACAACTTGGGCGTAGTCACTCACCTGCTGCACCCTTGGATCCTTTCTCTCCAGAGGTCCCTGGCGCACCATGTATCCCAGGTTCACCTGCAGAAAAGAGCATTAACAACGCCAATAAGTCTTTATGAAGTAACCTAGAAACAAGTAAAAACTAGACAGCCGGCCACAGGCATGAGCCAACACCATAAGCCAATGCATAGGTTAGCACGCAAGGTTCCTCCGTGAAACTCCACATAAGCTGGGATTCAATGCTATTGATGAATTACTGCCACCTACTGTCTACATTACCAGCACCTACTCTAGAATGTAGCAGTGCACATTTTGACACGGTTGGTTAGTCAGTCAGTCAGTCAGTCGGTCAGCTGGTCCCGCTACACGCGGTCTGGCAAAAGATTAAGTAGAGGACATCACATATATGTGTATAGATACATGTGTACTATATGGTAAATGGTAAATGCATACAGCGCTTTTCTAACCTTCCGACCACAATATTTTGTGGATAGTTAGAAGTGGCAGCTCAAGCAATTCAGCATGTCATACTAACCGGGAGGGCCACGCTGTCCTTGTTCACCATGGTCACCTAAAACAATGAAAGGAAGGTTTAACAGGCTCTGACATTATTTTATTGTCATGAGATATGTTTTAAGCATGATGTAACCACAACACACCTTTGATTCCTTGGGCTCCAGGAAACCCTCTGTCCCCTGCAGAGATGAATGAACAATGTTACAGTGAAATACAGTAGTAGGCCTAAGTAGGATGTTTGATTACAATGTTGTAGCCATGTAAATGTACCTTTAGTACCAGGTAGTCCTGCCTCGCCTCGGATACCCTGCTGACCTGGTTGACGTGCATTAAGAGCTTATATTAAAAAAATCTTCATACATTTGATTAATTCATCAAATAAATATCTGGTTGGTGTGAATTACGAGTTTACATTCAAAACACTTCATATAAATAAATAAATAAATAAATAAAACATATAAATAAAGGTTTAATTAGCATGAATTATGCAAAAAAAGAAAAGCATGATCAGAGAGTGACCAAACTGAGCTAAACTCATTATGAGCATGCACGCCAAATAACTAGTTTGAACAGGTCTGTTTCAATGTAATTGACAATGGTGAGTGCTTACAGTGTTCTGAATGCAACGTATGTTAAGTTTAGTTACAGCCTACTATCCCAGTATTGGATTTACATACATTTATGAGACAGACCCCGCCCACTTGAATGTTATTTATATTAGACCAAAGTGGCCATTTTGTTTGAGACCTGTTTTTCCTTCACAATGTGCATAATTATTTTAACATCTCTCTCTCTCTCTCTCTCTCTCTCTCACACACAAACACACATACATTGTCAATCATAGCTCAGATGTGCTTCGTGCATGGTTAATGTAATTATTATCATTAAATGTTTGTGTGTGTGTCATCACTCTAAAATGATTATTGAAGGATACTGACCAAGTAGCCCAGAGAGTCCAGGAGTTCCAGGTTGCCCTAGGAAGCAGAGCAGCAGTTAGCACGTTAGACGTTTGTGCACCTCTGAGTGAGTGAACGCTCACAAAGCCCAATACCCAATAGCCAGTGGCTCCGCTGTAATGAGCAAATCCTTGAACAGGCTCAGTCATGATAAGGAGAGCAACAAAGCACCCTACAATGGCTGAGGGCCCAGTGTTATTAAAGGAGTCAATGCTTCCCGCCATTATTAACTCACCGTTGGGTCCGGCCGGGCCCACAGGTCCAACAGACCCAGGCTCCCCTGTAGAACCTGTATAATAATAATAATGATAATAATAATGATTAACGAAAGATTTCCTTAATATTTGCATTGTGTTTCATTGTATATCATGTAATAATACCAAGTTTCACTAAATTGTAATAAACCAGAAAAGTTGTATTACTGTAGCATACCTCGATCACCTTTGGCACCAAACCCTGGGGGTCCTGGATTACCTCTAGGGCCAGAGGGGCCCTCGCGACCCCTGATTCCTGCTGGACCCTCCAAACCATGTTCACCTGATCAAATATACAAATGATTGATATTGACATCAACTGAAAGGGCTAAAAGTGTGTCTAGTAGCTAAAACAAGATTTGTTTTATTTACCTGCATTTCCCTTCTGTCCCTTAGGGCCCTCTGGGCCTGCGTGGCCCATGGCACCAGGAGGACCTAAGGTCAAAGGTCACTGTTAAGGAAGTCTGATGGTATCACGGCACTATATCTGGTCAAAATGACTTAATTATAATGTCGCTATTTGGCAGTGTACGTTACCTTGGACTCCTGGAAACCCAGTGTCACCTGAAATACAAATGGAACATATATATAATTATGGTAAATAGAAGGTAGCAAGCATGTTAACACACGTATGAAGAGGGTGTTTGTATGTTTGTATGTTCTTTACCTTTTTCTCCTGTATTGCCTGTGAATTAAACAATACATAATGCAGTTTAATTCATTTAGAAATATGTATATAAGTGGAAAGAATGGAATGTTAAAACCTGTACGGCGCGCTACCTTTCGGTCCGGGCTCGCCTCGCTCTCCTTTCGCTGAGGCTGCGATAAAAGCTGCAGAAAAGACAAACAAATGTGACGCGCCGTATATCTAGTATGGCTTCCACAAACATTATACATTATATTCCCTGTGCTCTGGATGTACCTCTGAATGACTGAGACTGCATCTCATAGCTCAGTATCTGCTGGACGGTCCTCTGCAGAGCGTTTGCATCATGCCCTGCTCCCATGCCAAGGTCCACGCTGCCTCCCCCTCCACCACTGACACCAGTGCCAGTACCTCCAGCAACCCCCATTCTGGCACCAGTGCCCACCGAGGTGCCCCCAGCGGTGCCCCCTCCGTTGCCAATCCTGACACCGGATTCTGTGCCTCCGCCAGTGCCCAGCAGCAAGGTGTTGTCACGGGTGTCACCTCCCGCACCACCACTGGCACCAGTGCCAGCTCCAACTCCCACTCTGGCACCAGTGGAACCTCCAGCACCACCACTGACACCAGTGCCAGCTCCAACTCCCACTCTGGCA
>JAODTR010038487.1:0-26704 GCA_025399935.1 Amblyopsis rosae | reverse complement strand
CCAGTGGAACCTCCAGCACCACCACTGACACCAGTGCCTGCTCCAACTCCCACTCTGGCACCAGTGCCTCCTCCAACTCCCACTCTGGCACCAGTGGAACCTCCAGCACCACCACTGACACCAGTGCCTGCTCCAACTCCCACTCTGGCACCAGTGCCTCCTCCAACATCCCCACTGGCACCAGTGACAACTCCAACGCTGCCAACGGCACCGGTGGCACCGCCAGTGCCTTCCCCAACACCACCGGCACCAGCGCCTCCGCCAACGCCGACTGCGCCGCCAGAAGCGGTGCCCCCTAGGTGCAGCATGTCGTCGCTGCGGGGGTTGCCCCCACTGTCCATGTAGTTGGTGCCTGAATTGATATGGATGGTATTGCCCGACAGTCGACTGGTGTGGGCGGCAGCGGCCGACTCTGCTTCCAGGGCCGCCACGCGATTCTTCAGCTTCCTCACGTCCTCGGCTGGGGAGGGACATTGACGCAGGTGGCGGTTAATACTTACTGGATAGTTACTGTATGTGTGTTGTGTTGCGTTGTGCTGATGTGTGCACCGCTAAACATGTAGCCTCTGGAAGCTAACGCTGTTTACTGCTACATGCAAAGAATCTCAAGTATTTTTGATATAACTCCAAACTCCAACCAAAATACGATGATTATAGGAAATATTTTTAAAAGTTTACAAGTGAGATAGTTCTGCAGATCTGCAATTCATAAGCCTACTCCCATAATACTCTGCCAAAATGTCATAATCTTCATCCAAAAAGAGGTCACGTTACCACGGAAATACCATGAAAATGTTCCTGCATGCAATTGTGAAATGTGTTTTCCCCAGGCTTATACCACACCATGCCAGAGAAGAGCGCCAAAATAAATCTAACGAAATAATAAAAAACAAAATAAAACGCTCAGAAATGTTTCACAATGCCGTCAAACTGTTGTTAGGCAACGCGGCTGGATAAGAGTGGTTATGCACTCCAGCAGAAGACATCAGTGCCAGACATCTGTCCTCAATTTATCAACTTGGCACATACCTCCTCCAGACTTACCCAGCGCTATGAGCCCAAACAGCAGGCCCAACAAGAGGAGGAGAAGGAGGAGGAGACCCAACAGCCACTTCCACCAGGAGCAGCACGAGTCCCAGCAACAACACCCTCCGCCTCCAAAGAAACCTCCGCCTTTTTTGATGTCTAAAGCATGTTATACAACCATGAGTACGCCTCCTCCACGCTCACGAACACAATGACCTCACAATGTGCACACTAACAAATACCTGCATATGTAGCCTTGTCTTTCATTGTAACTCCAGATGACCCATCTATTAATAGAATTTTACAGTTAGCACTTAGCAACAACATTAGTATGGCCTTACTGAAGAAAAGTAGTTAACTTGTAAATAAGCAAGTGGGAAAGTAAATGGTTTAGGTGGGTAGTATATAGAAACATTGCTTACAGTAAGAATGTCCTGTTTCTGATTTCAATGGGGCTGATTCACTATAGCTGGATACCAACTTCTCTTTAATCATGGAGTCTCCTGACAGTGACCCTGTAAAATAAACATAATGCATTTAATATTTTTATTAAAAATAAAAATAAAAACTTAAATTAAATTCCATTAAACCACAGTAATATTTGACACACAGTATCCATACACTATTTGTTGTATTATACAAAATACTGATACATTATTGTGGAAAACTGGAATTCACTGTGAGAAAACATTGTTCAATTGTATCCACAAGGGGGCAGTGACAAGCTGACTAACCCCCTCCTATATGCGCGCTGCTTGTAAATAGTTTTCCGCTGTCTTTAGCCAGAATGAGCGCTTCTGTGTCCTTCTTGCCTGGAACATTCTCCTTTTCCAACAGGAGATACTTGTAGTCTTTCTTGTATGCATCATCAGTTTGAGATCTAGTAGCTGACATATAAAATAAAATCAATTCAATGTTGTTATATTTAATCTGATTATAAAAGTACATAATAAACATCATATTACATGATGTTGACATTACAATATGCAAAATAAAAAATATTTTAAAAATGTTGGACACAAAATAATAAGGTAAAAATGCAGCTGACAAATAAATATCCTAAGAATAAGAATAAAATATGTATATTAAATGTAGCTATAGCATTTCGGTTTTAAGTTATGTTTAATGTTATTCGTAATGTTAATGGTATCACACAAAAGCATTTTTTCAGCGTTTGATGAATGTGTTCTCACTTGTAGAGACTCCAGTGCTGACAACACCACCACTATTTGAGGCGTTCTTCTGTACCCCGTATCCTGTAAACACCAACAAATACGTTGTACAGCATATAATTTATAAAAATGGCAGACTACTTACATCAGAAAACCAGAATAGAGTTGTGTAAGTACTGTATCTACTGTCTTCATACCTCCTCCGTTAGCTTGTACGTTCGCTTGTACGTTAGCTCCACTGGTAGTGAGCACACCACCACATATGGGTGCAAGATTATTTTGAAACCCATAAACTGCCAAGAGATGCCGATAAAACGATTATTTCTAAATAAACAACAATGATTTAGTACAAAAACAAACATAACTGAAAAAGTAGAAAACAGTATTAGACATTTTTTTTATAGAAAAGATACATAATAATATGCAAGCTAGATCAATAAAAACCCTGTAAGACATATTTTTGTCCAACTAATACATCACTTTTTAAAGACCACATTTACATAGCCAATAGGTTCTATTGTCTTGCCATTGATAGTAAATGTGTTGTTTTTTTTTAAGAAACATTTGTAAATGTGTATATTGGAGAACTAAGTGACGTCGTATATATTTCACATCAGGTCTTTTAACCGCAAAATAATAATATGATGAATTAATTACTATTTAAATAATCCAACTTTATAAATGATCCCATATGTAACAACACCTTTCTGTTGCAAGAGATAACTATTATCTCTACAAGAGACAGGGTGGTTCTTATATCGTTCTATGGCGGTGATGGAGGAGGCACATTTAGGCATGACTCAGCAAGTCTGGTACCTGACAGGGAGGAAGGGGATGTAGGGCTAAGCATGGCGGGTGCCGATGACATGTTGTTGGCGTTGATCTGGTAACCGTAGGTGCTGCTGTTGCCGGCGGCAACCGTGGTGGAGTGGGTGGAAGGCAGGGTGGAGGTCGACCAGGAGAACAAAGGCAGAGCCGAGTCCACCATAGTAGACACATACTGGCCGGATCGTACGCCACCGTCATATACGTCTGATTTCACACTGGTATCGTACTGGCCTGTTCTCATACCAGTATCATACTGGCCTGCTTTCAAACTGGTGTCAAACTGGCTTGATTTCACACTGGTATCGTATTGGCCTGTTCTCATACCAGTATCATACATGCCTGCTTTCAAACTGGTGTCAAACTGGTCTGATTTTGTAGTGCCATCATACAGGCCTGACTTCACACTGGTGTCGTACAAGTCTGATTTGACAGTGGAGTCATAGAGATCTGATTTGACAGTGGAGTCATATAGATCTGATTTGACAGTGGTATCATAGAGATCTGATTTGACAGTGGTATCATATTGGCCTGATGGCAAAATGACACCATATTTTCCTGACTTCAAACTGGAATCATTATGGCCTGATTTCAAACTGGAATCATAATGGCCTGATTTAACACTGGAATCATATTGCCCTGATTTCAAGCTGACATTGTACTGCCCTGATTTCACGCTGGAATCATAATGTCCTGACTTCAGACTGGAATCGTACAGGCCAGATCTGGCAGTGTTACTGTACTGAGTTGAAACTGCATAGAGGAGAAGGGAAGATATATAAAAAAAGACTATTTAGAGGCTATAAACATTCATAAATTAAGAAATCAATCAGTCAAATGAGAATGCAAGCGTGTGCAGGAGGCCCATGTTGCTGGTTGCGTCACCTGACTGAGAGCTCCCGGTGATGACCCTGGTCTCCACAGCAGTCTTCCTGGGCACGGGCAGTGTGACGGAGCGGGTGGGGCTCATGCTGTTGGAGCGGCCCGCATTCAGCAGCCTCTTGACATCGTCCAGTTCTGTCCCTGCCGTGCACACCCATGTTTTACAACCAAGGAAGTCTACAGAATGTCTGGGGAGTAACAAGTTAAAGCTGCATAGAACAATGGAGACCCCATCTGGTCACAAGGCAGAACTGTTTTTTTGTATTTTTTTTTATAACCTGGTGTATTGAATTTGACTTGATGTGTGTTCTTGTGAAACCTATTCTATTGAATTTCAGCAGATTAATGTGATACTGTTAGTTTGTATTGAAATGAAAATTGCAATATATGAAGTGTTTGATATATTTAAAAGTTATTACATACAGCTTTAAATGTGCCCTTGAAAACTACAAAAAACACTACAATACTATAGGAACATTTAATTTATTTTGCCATCTAGCGGTGTGGCTATACAATAGCAGAACCATGTTCACTAAGGCTGATTTATGGTTCTGCATAGAATCTACATCATAGGTACATTGTGCAGCCACATCACTTTATGTAGCTAAAAATAGTTTAATCAAGAAGTGTGCTTTCTATCCATTTTAGGGTTTAGAAATGTAGGATATATATTTGTATGTATGTATATATATTTATTTATTTATGTATATTATAATATTAATGTATAAATATTATTTTCTTTTTTTTGCCTTGAGATATACTAGAAAACGGATGACATTTTGTACAGAGCCAGATGTTGATGCCCAAATCCAATTTACAGTAACAGTAATAATCCTTTAAGGCTGTATTTGTGTATTTGTGTGTCTACTGTTTACATCTACATGTCTATCATGTTGCTGTCATTGATATGGTTTGGCTGGAATGACAGTGGATGAACGATGGGCACATGCAGTTGTAAAAGATGAAGCATAAGTCATGGTATGTCATATATATATGTTCCCGAGACAGCTGGATCCCTTAAAAGGTGTGTCTTTTGGGTCACTCTTCACATAGAAATGCTTTGATGTTTCATGAACTACTACACAACCACAGAGTCTTCTATATCCGTGGGTTTAAATGGCTTACATCTGCACGCCGTGGGAGAGGCACTTTGTAATCTGGCTCTGATCTCACTCTCTGGGAAAAAAAAAAAGAAAAAGAAAAAAGAAAGCACACAATGGACAATCCACATTCAATAAACTCAAAAACAAAAACACAAAATCTCAGTGAGGGGAGGAGTCGAGGAGAGAGAGAGAGTGAAACGTATTTGGCAGGCAGGAATACCTCTGCTTTGGCTTCTTCCTCTGGTGGAACTGGAGCCTACAAACCACACACACACGCACACACAAACGCACACATGCACATGCACACACACACATGCACGCACACACATACAAACGCACACACACACACACACACACGCATACACACACACACACATGCACACACGCACGCACACACACACGCACGCAGAGTCAGGATAAAGCTGTATTTGTGCGGCAGAATAACACATAATCACATGCTGCCCTTTTTTTCTTTTTTTTTTACTTACAATAGTTTCCATAGTCCTTCCTTGAAAATTCTGGAGAAGAGTTGCCACTGGAACTTCCTACAAGACAACACAATAGATCAGGCTGGGCATGAACCAGGCCCGAGTGTCCTATCAAGGTTCCCTTTGAATTTATTTTAAGTCACCTTTCCAGCCAAATCATACCCAGATGCCAGCCAAGTGCCGTTTGTGCTATATTATGCTTGGCCGGGATCAAACTCACCATCGTAACCTGCCGAGTGGCTGGACATGTTCTTCCTGTCTCGGACCACTGGCGACAGGCCTCCTGTTGATGCAGTCCTTTTGGTACCGGCCGAGGAGCTGGACTTGACCTTTGACACCGAGGTAACTGCGTAGCTCCGACTGCCCCCTCCTCCGCTGCCATAGCCATCTGCCTCTCCTCCTCCTGAGGAGTCTCCTCCTAGGTAAACCCCAGAGGAGCTCAAGCTACTGGCATTCACACCTACGGATGCTTGGAGGAACAAATACATTAGTAGAAGTTAGCGTTTGCTTGTATGCTTCTTTACGCGATACCTCGATACCTCGATAAGTCCAAGTGCTGATCAATCAGTTATGTAGAAATGTGCTATTGAGAAGCATTGGAGGTTGACATTTCTGTTTCCAGCTATTGAGCGTCATTTCCATATCAACTTCAAATGAATATATTGAAGTAAGCTAATAATAGTTCATATTAGAGTGTGTTGTTGTAACATAATGTTTAGCATTTTGATATTTTTTCAGATTTATAAAAAATGGCATATTGACAAATATTCAACATTTTTATTTTAGTTATTTTATTTCCTTTGAAATAACACATTTAAGAAAAATATTACATAATCAATGTGAGCTGAACAACATTTGTTTTGTCAGTGTGTGGGCTTTAATTCTACTAATTTCAAGCTCAAGTTTTTAAGAGTTTCTCTCACTTGAAGTGAAATAAGTTCCACTGCTGTTCTGGGTTAAAACATTCTTTTCCAAGGACAGCCCTCCAGTACCGCTGGACATATTCCGGTGATTTGATCCGCTGGTTCCCTCTAGCAACGAGCAGACACAAAGCAAAACAAGAAAAAGCTGTTAGTCATAGGGGTGTCCCTTCAGAAATACTTATGGTATTTAAAGAGAAGTATTATACTGTACAAGTTTATTATAGTTTTGGAACGGATGTTTCTATCTGGATGTCATTTTACTATGTATTTTCTATGAGAAACAATGCCAACAGAAAAACAAACAAGTTGAAAATTGTTCCACTTTCTATCATAAATGAGAGAGGTAGAGCATGTTTTAACTAAAATGATCCCAAGCAATTATTATTGAAAGAAATGGCACTGATCTGTTTCTTAGACAAATCGGGTAACCATACAAAGAAAAGCAAAATACTTCCCCAAACATTATAGAGGGGAAAACACAGAGGAAGTTAAGAATGACACTCACTCGGGGGTAGAGATGTCAGCCTCGTAGTTGTTATTGTTTGGGTCAAAACTATAAAGAAAGAAAAAGTATTATAAAAAGCAAAATACATAAGATACTGCTATTATGTATTTAATACACAATCATAACATAACCTATGTATCACATAAAATACATTGTGTCTTTTAAAGTAGATTTAGTTTATCCTGTTTACAAAGTCATACTTAATAACACATTTAAAGCCAAAGACACCCATCAATCATCAAATAGAGCTACGGTTATATTTTGAAAAAACTCTAGAATGCTGTGGCTTCACGGTTCATGGTTTTTCCAAAATATGTGTGCTATAGGTCATTCACATTAGTAAGGGAAATGACTGAAGTCAAGTGTCAGTTTCCAAAGTGATATATAACATCCTAAATGTGTTATGTGCATGCTTGGCCTGCACATTTGTAATATATGGGCAAACAGACCAATGCTTTCAAAATCTCTTGCTTTAATTATTGTTTTCTAAATGCTTGCGTGCGCTTGTAAAGAAGGTCAATTTTAATCGTGCGCATATGATTGCTGTCTTCCTCTCTTCACCAAAAATATGGTCCAATGCTAAATAACATGGCAAGAATTACATTATTATATAAGATGAAAAAATATATATATTAAAAAGAGTGATTTTAGCATGCTTGTTAAGACATAATACGTCTTAAATGCTCCCACACTAGACAGCTTGCTCAGAAGCATGTATTAAATTGCCTTTTGGCATCATACCTGTTAAATTCAATTTACTATCATCCAAATCTTTGGATTAGACGCACACACACACACACACACACACACGTACGCACGCACGTGCCCGCACGCACGCACACACAAGTGCACACATGTTGTTTGTGTATCACTGTCAAACATGCAATCAGGCGTTCCTGACCCCTCTATCCACCCATGTGTCATAGTAATTATACATAGTTCAAAATCATATAATATCACCTTTATAACTTTCATAGTCATTATGGTTTATTTTAGGGACATTGAATTTTGGCTATGCGATAACTACAAATTAAGGAGTGAGAGTGAAGTTTTAGAAGAAAGTGTGAAGACCACACCCAAGGGAAAAAAACATGTGAATCATTAAGACTTTAACATATAACCTATTCCCATCCCTGCACAAGCTGGCAATGCAAACAAAAGCCACATAGGCTATATGTCAATAAAAAGTAACACGAATGTCCCCTTTGATTAAAGATTGGCGTTGGCTTTCACATTCATAAATACATTCAAATGATTATGCATTTCTGTTAGTGCAGAGGTGAATCTTACCATCTTCCCCTGAATCCCCTGAGTATCTTAGTCCTGTAATGTCTTCCATCCCATGTTATCTGGTGAGGTGAGGCAAAGTAAATAAATATATAAGGTAGAATGCTCTCCATCAAGTCATTAACTTGTCAAATACTCACAATTGTAATGGTGCTCTAAAAAGACTATTTTCAATGAACATGCATCACATTAATGATTAGATTTCCAGTTATGCTTATGCAGCCAGCAAAATACCATAGCCAAGAACATTTTGTAGGCCTACCTGTCTTGAAGGTAAAAAATTGATAATCTGCTCATATAACATAATGCATGAACATAATGCATGAATCACAGCTGTAGTAATCACATGCCACAATAGGGTTTGACCCCAAAGCATTTCAAAGGTGCACAGCACAGTCAAAGAGAAAGAGTGGTCGAGTATATATTTTTTCAAAATGTCAATAGACTCGTTCACTTTCTCTTTGAAGGCCATGATAACAAAGGGACAAAAGCGGCTATGGTTGCTGTACAGTTCTGAGAGCACAAAAGACCGTCTTTTTGACCACACCCACGCAGTTAAAGATCTTTAAATCATTACCATGTGCTCATATAACGGGTACTAATTCTACATTAAAAATAATAAAAAGTAAAATAGCCTACACGACTGAGGCTTTCTTTTCTTTTTGCATTCATACGTTCTGTGAGGTGTGTATGCTAAGTTTTGTCAAGTAAGCAACTAAAAATATGAATAATAAAATGCATTTTCCTCACATATAGTCTAGTCTACGTAGGTATCCATATAAAAGCGTGCGCGCCTAATATGCGCGCAAACACAGCACAATTGAATCTGCGAAAACATAGCTACAGATGTTAAACCCCTGGGGTATAACGCACACGTCTGGTGGTATTGGTATCTCTCTCACACAATAATCGACTGAGTTGAAACGTTTTTCATCGAATCTTTCAAGTCTAGGTCTACAAAAGCAACATCCAGAAAAAAAGTACTATTTAGTTCGTTAGCAAATTGTTCCACCATCAACAGTGAGTGGTTAAACAAATACCTTTGGCGAAGTCGAAGAAAAAATAGATTTTCTGCCGTGGCGATTATGTTGCAATCCTGATGGAGATGAGCTGATACCGTCAGTAAGTGATGATGTTTATATGAAGTCTGCACGGTAGGCAGTGGGATGTGCTTTCCCCGACGTCTTTTTCCTTTTTGTTAAACTTTCTCAAGCGAGTCATAACACAGATGTTGGCTTTTGTCCCAACCGCGCCCATGCGGGGCTTGGCAGGTAGGTATAGTCTGCACGAAACACTGAAAAACAGCACCTCAAGGACTTAATTAAGTTTTAAGCAGTAGGTTTAGTGAAGAGGACGACTTCCTCCAAAGAACAATCTATACTGACAACGTTTTCTTAGCTGTATTTTAAGGAGCAATCTGTGGCAATTCTGCTCTCCTTGACCAATACCCACTCACTCAACCACAATATAAACAAACACTGTGTAAAATAATTAGCACGACCCCCCACTGCTAGTTTATTTCCGGACACACACACACACACACAAGCATATACACACGGCATTATGTTGAACAATATCCATAGGTGTAGCTTCGTCAAATACATTGGAATGGTAACATCTGGTAAGCACATTGTGAGGATTCATTTGGTTTTGGATTTGGCAGATCATTCAGTGTATACAATAGGAAAAACAAAAACAAATTGCACATGTAAATTATACAAACAAACATTATATCTCATATTTAAAACACAGTGTAGCTTTAAGCTTCTTAATGCCAAGTGTGTAGCCTAACAGACTTTAAGAATATGATTATTCTTTTTATTTTCATTCTGCTGATTTTCCACTGCTAATGCACAAATGCATTGCACCACATAAAAGTAAGCAGGCTTATGTTGATGTTAGCATATAGGTCTTAGGTTGTGTTTTATGGTCCTTTGCCATCATATTGTACGTATTCAACGTACGTATTCAAGTAAAATTTGATGCTTTACTTCACTAGCCTACAAGTGCAAAGAACCCTCACCCACCACACCCTACATACATCCAGCCACCCTACATGACTCACACAAATGACTAGCCTCAAATGGAGGAAAACAGATTGTCTCCATAGGTACGGAGGAGGAACTCAATTCACACATGCAAAGGGAAGAGAATGTCTTGTTAAAAAACATGTTCACCAGAATTAATAACACAAAAGCTGGTTGATTTCTGATTCAATCTGAGAATTCTGTTTCAAAATAATTATGGCATATCTGAGAGTGGTTTTAAGTACTCTACTTATTATATCTTCTGTGTTCTACCCCTTTTCAGAATAGCTTGTGCCTTGTGCTTTGGTAAAAATAGTGTAACTTTTACAGCCAAGCACAAAGCAGCATTTATCAAAGCACTGAATCATGAAGATTTGATCAGACTGGAAATAGACAGAAACTATAGCAGCAGATAAAAAAACGAATGATTCACTTAGACAAAGAACATCATATCTTAATCATAATAACATGAGGTTTGTCTATTTTCAACAATTTATCTCAAACTTGAAAGTGTGAATCTTATGCTTCATTATGTTTTTGATGGATGTTAAATGCTTGTTTCCATTCACACCCTACATGTAACTTTAGGAACACAACATTTGAACTATGTAATCAGTGCTCAATTTTCATGTAGCAATGAAATGTAGCCGTAGGCCTAGTGATTATTTGCTAATGTATAAGTTAAAAGGTAAGGACGTGTGCCACTGCCATGGTGTGACTTCATTAATCATTTAACAGTTTTTTTCAGTCAAACTATTTGGTAAGAGAATGTATAAACTGGTTCTGCTGTTGTGAAATAATCAAACATAAAATATTGATAAGAAAAATTGCTTAAGGTTAGTTGAGGAAAAGTATATTCATTTTCATGTTACATGGTAATTGGAATAGTTAAGGACTTGTAATAGCATCCTGAAACCTCAGATTTCTTCAGCAGGTTATTGTTGATGTTTGAAACCCAAATATGGGGTAGATGTAAAAGAAATCATGTAAGCACATGAGATCAGTGAGAGGAAGAGAGGAGTGTCAGCCATTCACTTCACCACTATCAGAATTTCAAATCAAAACATCAATATCTTTGTAAACCAGATTTGACCACAGGAGGAATTCTGCACACAAATGCTTTTTTCCATTCATAAATTTAAGAAGTTAATAAGCTATTGTTGAATGATTACTTCAGACAGTAGGACTCATCAGACCGCAAAACTTGTTGAATGACGCAGGTTTAGTCACACCGTTGACTTAAACAGAGCATTTGATTAACAGCAAACACTTATTTATTTATGTTTTTGAAAATAACTGAAAACATGTCTTTCAAATGGGAAAGTCAATTTTGTCCTTTACTTTAAAATCTAAACAAAGAAGCCAGGTAAAACATGAACACAATGTCCCAAAACCCAACAAAGAAAAGCAATATGCTATCATTGGGAGACCTGTGAGATTCATCTGTATAAAATGTTAAAATTCCTATTCCCTAGGGCTTGTAATATTAAACAGCAAAGTTCAAGTCCTGGCAGGAAGGATACCATTTCATCTCACACCTTTCACCTCAAGGGTAGCAGAATCACTGCTGTATAGCTTATCGTAACATGAATTACTTTTAATCCTTTAAAGCAGTTCAACTTTGAGAACAAATGAATCATAACTTCACCTGGCAGGCCCACAACATTTCAATTATTAGTCAGTATGGTATGCCTATATCTAAAAGAAAAGCCTTGACTGATTAGGACAAAAATCTGGACTATTGATGCTGTAAAAACTACTAATCCCATGGTCCTCTTCGGCAGGAGCGCTTCTCTGGTCCAAGCAGGGTCCAATGAATGCTCGTGGAGGTTTCCTTGAACGACAAAGACGGAAATGTAACACGACGCGATCACATGCCATTTAAAATATAAAACTATCAGAGTAGTAGAGTTTGTGTAAAATGTGAACTATTTATTTACCAGATATAGCAGATTAAAAAGTCAGCCAAACACAATGGTTACGTTGTGCGTTGTACCGTACGGTACGGTACTGTAGTCTGCGTCTGCCTCTAAAGTAAAAGAG
The DNA here is from genome assembly GCA_025399935.1 of Amblyopsis rosae. Lineage (NCBI taxonomy): Eukaryota > Metazoa > Chordata > Actinopteri > Percopsiformes > Amblyopsidae > Amblyopsis > Amblyopsis rosae. The sequence continues at coordinate 14,423 of JAODTR010038487.1, read as the reverse complement.
CTGTTGTAAACTACATCCATGCTTGTAACTCAAGATTATCTGACAAGTTAATGTTACCTAGATGTTAACCAGTCAATAACTATATACGGGTCAAGTTAGATTTACAAATGGAGACTCCCCCGAAGACAACATTAAAACCAGCCTGTTGCACACCGTTAGCGTCAAGACCAAGCCCATATGAATCCAACGAGGAAAAGGTAAAATTGCGTCTGTTAAGGAATGCTATTTCTTAAATTGTCTTCACATATTGCTACGTGATCGTTGCACTGTCACCGTGTAGTTTATTTGAAAATGAGTTTGAAAGTAACCTACTAATTGTATTCTTCTTGGTTAGATCATTAGTTTCACTTGTTTGTGTTTGTTTACATAATATTATTTCCTGACAACTTCGCAGCCTTATCACTGCCTGAGTGCATCGCTAAATGTTATTCTTTCCTGACAACGTCACAGCCTTATCACTGTCTGAGTGCATCACTGAAGGAGAGGCTGAAGAGATCTAGGCGCTCCTTCACCTCGCCTGTTTCTGTGGCCAAGCGCCTTTGTGTGGATGAAGAGGAGGATGGGCAACATGTCCAGGCAGATACCCAAGAGACTGTTGGTAACCCTCCAAGAGACAGTGGGAATGTTGACATGAACAACAGAGGAGCAAGGCCAGTGACTAAAGGAGTTCCTGGACCCGTTCCTGAACCAACACAGCCTCCCCCAGAAATGCTACAACTGAGAGACCAGCTCAGATGTCAAGTCAGAGAGAAGACGGAGACCCTTCGCAGATTGAAGATGGTCAAAATGTACAGAAGCAAGGTATCACCTGCTTTCAACTCTGCTTAGCTTGTTCATAACTATCACATAACCGTTCTGTTAATTGACTTAAGGTGATCACTCTTCCCTTATTTCCTTCCCTAGAATGACTTCACACAGCTTCAACACTTAATCGGCAAGTGGCGGTGTTGTGCCCAAGCTGCACTCTATGAGCTTCAGACAGATCTCCCCATAGATGGACAAAAGGCCAGCATATCCCAGCTAATTGATCTCTTCGGTCTAGATGACAGTATGCTTCACTTTGATCGCACAGAAGATGATTTCACTACTTAAAGCCAAGGTACACTCCTTGATTGGATTGCAGTCTGCACCTCCCCATACAACCATCTCTGCTCACTGTTAAGCATACCTTGAGAAAACAACCGCACCAAAAAACAAACGCCAGCTATTTTTCTAACATTGGGTTTCACTAGGAATTCTGGAAACAAATCAAGGAATGTACCTTTTAAATATTCTTTAACATTGTGTTGATAGTATAACATTAAATAACTATTTATTCAGCAGTTTATAAACTATTCATAAAAAATGTCTTGCTGTTACCAGTTTTGCTGCCATTGTCAGTTTCACCTTTAAAATAAATGGTAACATTTTTGAATTGTCCAGTAATATACTGGTGAGAACAGTTGGGAATAAGCACTCTAGCACAACAACGGGTCTGTTGTGGTTGTTCAACTTCATGGAATATCTTTATCCTTAAGTGGCCAACTGCCTTGAGGCTAGCCAGAACCTCAGTCATGTGCTCTTATATGGTCTTTTCAATTGTGTAGTAGCATTGCTCTCGTCCCACCTCTGCTTAACACATACAAGCTGTTTAGTCAACCAAACCTGGTCATAACAGAAGCCGAATTTTTCCACTGTACAGTAAGCTATTACTAATGAGATCTGTGTCCTGACAAGTACGTTTTGACAGAACTTCATTAACATTCACAAATAAGGTACATAGAGTGCTGTCTTGTTACCCATATAGCACTTTCTGTACTATGTTAGGCTACTTGCTTTGTTTGCTGTATGATTATATCAGATATCTAGGTTTTTGAAAAGAATGCTTGAATTCAACATCGGTGGGGTAAAGAATAGGCGTTGCAATTCAGGACATGCAGTGATATTATATGACAAATATCCCCTTACATTCTTCTAGATGTTAGGGTGTTGATTCCAGTCATTATGTGTGCAGCATTGTAGCATGTCTAGAATTGTGCCAGAACCACACTCAGGCTATTAAAACATTTGGCCCTGTTGAATCAGTACTGAGTCAGTATTGCTGTTTTAGTCAGGAGGTGATTATTTTTTTTCCTTTTTTTCTTCATGGTTGACATATTAACCTTTGGATGTTGGTATACTATAGACCAGGTTTAGTTAAGAGTTTAAGAGTCATATGCAGTGTTACAATTACTTAGGAATTACTAAAGAATTACTCAGCAATTACTAATAAATAAATACAAAAAATATGTTACTATTTACTTATTACTCTTTTAAAAAGTAATACTATTACTTTTTACTGGGCAGTAAAACTAATTAGTTAATTTACTACATTACTTTCACAATCACTATCCTGCCTCATTCCTTGACAAGTTGCTGGTTCGATCCTGGCTAACTCCTTACCAAATGTTGAGGTGTCCTTGAAAAAGGCTCTAACCGTAACTGCTCCCGGTGGTTGGTCGCGCATGGCATGGCAGCAGTCGCCGTCGGTGTGTGAATGTGTGTGTGTGAATGGGTAAATGTGAGGCAATACTGTACAACGCTTTGAGTGGCCGGAAGGTTAGAAAAGCGCTATATAAATGTAGTCCATTTACCAGTTACCGTAATGTACACCACTACATACCGCATTGCATCTTTTTTCTAATTTCAGAGATACTACACTGAACTTGTTAATGTGTAGGATTCATGGACATATTCCTGGTTCATGGTGGTATATATCTGTATACAATGACTCACTAAATGCACTTTCACTCATAATAGTGATTTCTCACTTCTACTGGACTAACTGAACATGACTGCTCCCAAATGTAATACTAGCATGTCAAAGGTATAATGCCAAATAACAGCATAATAGTAGGTAATTGTTGCTTACACTTTTAAAGTTAAAATGCCAAATAACAACCTAATAGTAGGGAATTGTTGCCTACACGTTTAGTCTCCGATTATACGGATATAATACACAATGTCTTATACTAAATAATTTGACAAGGAGCTAGGACGACAGTAGATGGCATTGCAGCATGTATATACACACACATTTACTGTAGATAGAGTTTCCAACATTTGGACTTTGTCCTCTGCTACATTAGCTATTATATTTCACAAAACATGTCCATTCTGAACCTTTCAGACTCTCAAGAAAGTAACATTACCATTAGAGTATGCTACTGGAACTAATGAAAGGCAATCCTAAAGGCAAACAAATGAACATGCTACACAGGTGAACTGATGAACTGACTGTCTGTGTAGAGTGCAGATTGGAAGATTACCATTTATCACACACATAACAAAATGTGGACCCAGCAGTAAATACCTTCAACATGACTGTGTAAGAAGGGGGTTACCTTAAATGCACCGTCTGAGAACTCTTTCTAATCTCTTCCTTTCAATGCCGTAAACCAGATTGACAATCGTGAGCTCTTCCTGTAAATATCTCTCAAACTATAACAAATATTTCAGCCAACATGGCGAATGGTAGTATTGACAGATCTGGCTTTCTTTTATTATTTCTAATATCTCTCAATATCATTGCTCAGGAGAAAATCATGTTTTTCAACATAGATTTTATTATGATTTAGAGGTATGGCTAGATTAAAATATTTAGAGATTTGTGAAACAGAAGGGACAGTGAAAAAAAAAACAAATTGAAATGGTAGCATATTTGGCAGCACGCCTTATTCTGCTCTGGGGTGAGGTCTATTTTACAGGGGTGGAACACATTTCATTGTGTTTCTGCTCTCTATTTTCCTTTTTTAAACATGCCACAAAAAAAAACAAATATATAGAAAATATGTGAGCGCATATTGTCGATGTCAAAGAACATTAGGGAGGTACAGATAACAGGCCCTATCACATTCTGTAGCCTTACTTCCCATCCTATTTTCCACTGGCTGGTGTGAACCTCATCTCCCTGTACCTGTTTGAGTGGGTTGTTTAGGGAAATATGTTTTAATAAGTTCCTTATAACCAGTGTGGAGGATTGACACTATGGCCATGAAATTATTTTATTAGTTAACTACAATGAAATCTGTATCATTCTAGGCTACAGAGCTATATAGAAATGTTACAAGAACAAAAAGGTTTGGATCTGTTGCAAACATTTCAGCAGTTGTGTCTGAGTTTAATTTTTGGACTAATTTTATTCTAAAATGGTTGTGGAACATTCCAGAAAGCTTTTTTCCTTTTTAACTAAAATGTTGTCTCAAAATGTAGCTTCCAGAAATAACAACACAACTTTAGACATATCATATAAATTCATTTTTTAGAGGTAATATCTTTAAAATCTTTAAATAAAATAAAAAATGTCCTAAAGCGTGCCATTACAGACAAAGTACACATCTGATTAAATCCATTCTCACTCATCAAATCTGTTGAGTTACAGCACTTAGTGGTATCTATATAAATCACAGTCCAATAAAACTGGATGGGTGTGGCACAGTTTCCCTGGCATTGCTTAACCTTTGCAGTCTTTCTGATACTCTGTTGCCAAAGTATATCAGTGTTTACCTAATAGTATGTGCACATATAAGTGTATACAGTGTGTGTGTGTGTGTATATATATATATATACATACACACACACAACACACATTACATTTTCAAATTGACAAAAGTTTTAGGACGCCTGCCTTTACATGCACATGATGGTTAATGACATCCCAGTCTTAATCCGTAGGGTTTATTATGGATTTGGCCCGGCCTTTGTAGCTATAACATCTTCAACTCTTCTGGGAAGGCTGTCCACAATGTTTAGGAGTATGTTCATGGGAATTTTTAACCATTCTTCTAGAAGCGCATTTGTAAGGTCAGGCACAGATGTTGGACAAAACGGCCTAACTCGCAGTCTCCGCTCTAATTCATCCCAAAGGTGTTCTATTGGGTTGAGATCAGGACTCTGTGCAGGCCAGACAAGCTCCTCCACACCAAACTCGCTCATCCATGTTTTTATGGACCTTGCTTTGTGCACTGGTGCGCAGTCATGTTGGAACAGTAAGGGGCCATCCCCAAACTGTTTCCACAAAGTTGGGAGCATTAAATTGTCCAAAATGTCTTGGTATGCTGAAGCATTAACAGTTCCTTTCACTGGAACTAAGGGGCCAAGCCCAACCCCTGAAAAACAACCCTGCACAACCAAACTATACACTTTGCACAATGCAGTCAGGCAAGTACCGTTCTCTTGGCAACCACCAAACCCAGACTCGTCCATCGGATTGCCAGACAGAGAAGCGTAATTTGTCACTCCAGAGAACACGTCTCCACTGCTCTAATGTCCAGTGGCGGCGTGCTTTACAGCACTGCATCCTATGCTTTGAATTGTACGCAGTGATGTATGGTTTGGATGCATCTGCTCGGCCATGGAAACCCATTCCATGAAGCTCTTTACGGACTGTTCTTGAGCTAATACGAAGGCCACGCAACGTTCGGAGGTCTGTAGCTATCGACTCTGCAGAAAGTTGACGACTTCTGCGCACTGTGCGTCCCAGCACGCTCTGACCCTGCTCTGTCATTTGATTTGGCCTGCCACTTTGTGGCTGAGTTGCTGTTGTTCCCAATGGCTTCCACTTTGTTATAATACCACTAAACAGTTGACCTTGGAACATGTAGTAGTGAGGACACTTCACGAATGAACTTTCGCACAGGTGGCAGCCTATCACAGTACCACGCTTGAATTCAGTGCGCTGCTGAGAGCGACCCATTCTTTCACAAATGTTTGTAGAAGCAGTCTGTGTACCTAGGTGCTTGATTTTACCTGTGGCCATGGACATGATTGGAACACCTGAATTCAATGATTTAGAGGGGTGTCCCAATACTTTTGGCAATATAGTGTATACACACACACACATATCACTTTTTAGATAGTATAGTGGACACTGTTTGATAATTAGAAGAAAAAATATATATAATTAAACGTATTGACACCAATAATCTTAATTTCACATCTTTTTTTTGCCACGACAACACCTAACCCACCCCCCCCCCCCTTCCCCCGCCCCCCCATACATCACAAAACCTTATCTATTCTTTGGGCATTTACCATCCAAGTGGTTGGGGTTCTCACCCTATCAAGCGACACAATATATTGCACTGTATCAGGTGTTGCAGTGAAGGAATGTGCCATTAGCAACACAGCTGTCTGAACAAGGCACTGGCCGCCATGTGCAAAGGGCACAGACACAATTAAAGTAAACGTCATTAATACTATCCATATCTCCTGACTTATATCATGCTTGCTTTCAGACCACGTGGGGTCTGGGGCTGAACACAGAGCAGATTGGTCTGTTTCTCCTCACTGTCTGTCACATGGATACTGTGTGTTTTACACTTGACCCAAAGAAGAATGGTTCTAACACTACCATAATCCCTAGATATGATGTACAATAACCATATAATAATAAATAAATTAGCATGGTTCTCCACCTTTGACATGTTTTCCAAACAGCCAATGGACTGATGGTATTCTGTCCTTCACTCTACCAGCATTTCCACTTTTCTTTATGGAAACGGAAAATATAACACTGTTGAGAAATGTAAGTGAAACTTAATTGCTTTTTGTTTGCAAAAACAACAAAGAAAGAGCAGATAATTTATCAAAATCAATACTGAATAGCAATGCTTATCCAGTTTAGGAAATTGAGGACAATGATCTGTACGGCTTTTAATAATACATTATTAATAATAATAATACATAATACATAATTAAAAAAAGATGTATTATTATTATTATTATTTTTTTTTTATTATTGTTTATTATGGCACAATTTATATTTTATATATATATATAACTTGTGCCAATATATAATAGGTGATTATTTTATGTTTCACATGTGGAAGTCGTGTTTGTTTTTCTTACTGGTATTTTGAACCTTTACACGCTTAGCATTAGCGTTATGAAGGTGAAACGATACAATCTTTTTGTATTATTTTGCATTGCATCGAATGATGAGAGCAACAGTGCACTCTAGTGTTGGAAGAACGCTCATACTGTAGGCCTGTAGTATCCATATTTCGTTAGGCTAGTGTAGACTACAGAGAGAACCCCCCCAAACGAACTATAATTCCATTGGTTGATACTATTGTGAGGACAGCCTACCTTTCGAGTGCGCCGTATACAGAGGGTAGCATTTCATGATTTCCGATAGATCGTCAAATAGTTTAGACTCACCAACAGATAAAATATGACAACAGAGAAGTGTTTCGCGAAAGGTAGGCCAGTGCTTTTATATAATTAATAGATGACAAGATCACATTATTTTAAGGGAAAGGTTAAATACAAAATTTCCATATCACACTATTGTTGAGTGTTAACATCGTGTTTCGTGTGGAAATTGCGCAATTTATCAACACTTTAATAGAAACGAGCTGGTGTTTATTGACCGAGTGAATTTCAGTCTCACTGGTGCAACAGGCTATCGTAGCCCGTATCTGTAGACTATAGCCGCAATTGTGGTTAATTACACTATGAAATTATACTGTTGCATGTCATTTTGCAAAGTCATCGTGATATGCAATTTTGCCAAAGCGCAGCTCCCTATACACATTACGACTACTCAATACCGTATTATAATATAGGCCTACAGTGCATGCGAAATGTCTGCTTCACTAAATATCAAAAGTTCAACTTGTGTATTTGGAAGTATATTCACTTTTATTTTCTCTGCATACCGAAAATGTTGTGTAGGCTGCAACTGCAGGGATTCCCACTTAAGTCATTCCAATGGCCAATTTTAAACCTTTTAAATGCATTTGTAAATGTTTGGACATTTTATTTTAGGCAGCCCAGCCCCTGGTTCTGTGCCAAACGGTCTCGTCCGACTGTACGGCATGAGATTCTGTCCTTTTGCCGAGAGGACAAGACTGGTGCTCCACGCTAAAGACATTAAGTAAAGTTGCAGGCGGCTTTTTGTACCATGAATTGCTAATAATGCTCAACATGTAGCTTAATACTCAAACACGACCATTCACTTTTGAATAAATGTCTTTATAATAGCCTGTGATGTTCCGCAGACATGAAACGATCAACATTAACCTGCAGAACAAGCCTGAATGGTTCCTAGAAAAGAATCCTCTTGGCCTTGTTCCAACGTTAGAGACACCTGGTGGTCAGGTGATTTATGAGTCTGCAATTACCTGTGATTACCTGGATGAGGTTTATAATGGGAAGAAGCTCACACCTTCAGATCCCTTTGAGAAAGCGCAGCAAAAGATGATGTTGGAGAATTTTTCCAAGGTACTAAATGAAATATCATAACATACATATATATATATGTCCTATAAATAGTTTAAACAAATTATGTAATTCAACAATCTAATCAAAATATTGCTTTGCCAGATAACGCCATACTTTTACAAAATTCCCATGGAGAGAATTAAAGGTGAGGATGTGACTGTACTGGAAGGGGAGCTCAAACAGAAGCTTTCCAAACTAAACGAGGCAAGTAGTCTGTTACAGTGTGTTGGTGTGTTTTTGTTTTTCACACATTTGTAAATTCCCACTAATGGAATGCATTATCTTGTTTTCCACCCAGGACCTGCTCAGAAAGAAAACAAAGTTCTTTGCTGCTGATTCCATCACAATGATTGACTACATGATATGGCCATGGTTTGAGAGGCTACATGTGTTTGGATTAGATCAGTAAGTATTTATGTGTCTTACCAACAGAATGAAGGCTGTAATGGTCCACTAAAAATGTAATTCATATCTGTGTGGTCATATTTCCATGCACCCGTTCTCTTCCTAGCTCTCTTGATGCAACACCAGAACTCAAAAAGTGGACAGAGCGTATGTTGCAGGACCCTGCTGTCAAAGCCACAATCCACAGTCTAGAGAACCAAAAGAGCTTTTTCAATAGTTACATGGAAGGGAAACCCAATTATGACTGTGGCCTGTAGAAAAAGCCATGACAACAATCTACTCTACCATCCATGTTGAGACCTTGCATTCTTGTTCTGTCATGGTAGAAAATTATTTATTGTGTGAAAGAGTGATTGGTTTTGGTGGAGGGTCATAAGAGATAAATGTGTATGTCAATAATTTCCTTTCTATATTTTCTGAATTACTCTTAATTGAGAACAATAATTTAAATTAGATTTAATTGAATCACTACATTATGGCAATATTTACTGTACAAAATTGGTCCACTAATTTATGTTTTCATAATAAAAGGGTGCTTAAAGCAAGCTTCATGTGTTTCCTCCCTAATTATGGTGTTAATACTGTATCAGTCATACAAATAGAAGTGTTTGGCTATGTTTATCTCAACAGTGCTTCAATGTTGTGCAAAGATACTTTGTTAATAAGGAATTGTAACATACAAATAGTTTTGTAAACTTTAATTTAGTACTTGGTGGGTAATTCCATTTGCTAAAAGAGGTGTGTACTCCTGTAAAAGCACAGGTGCATTTCTAAGCATTTCTTGGAAATGTCTGACCATGTCTGTAAAAAGCTTCCTCCGTAACACCAAAGGCCGAAACAAATTCATGGGCTCTGACATACGAAACATCCTGGGAACCTGCATCTCTAATGGCACTTGGCTGTTCCCAACCAGGACGTGGTTAAGTCTCTTCTCCTGTATGCTCCTCTGCAGGAAGCAAAGCACATCCCGAAGCCTGTGCTCCATATTTTCACATCCCCACAGTGAAGGACGTTTGCCAATCAGCAGATGCATGAGTGCAGTTTTTATGTGATAGTTGGTCAGAGCACACTTTCCTGTGATTCCTGACTGCTTTCTGTGTAGGAAAGTGACAATCTGGAGACAACGCAGATGGCAAGAATCTTCTGGTAGGCTTTTAGCCACGTGTTTGAGTAATTTTCTCTCATAGACTGCAAAGGACACGGGCCAGTAGGGATCTGAGGAGCTGTTGATATCTGATGGGAAGTGTGAGACAAGGAAAACATCTGTATCCTCCAGCTGAACCACAGGGATGATATTCATCACAATTACTTTCCCTGAACGGAATCTGACCTTCAGTGCGCCGGCAGCGTCCAGGTTGTGAAACGTGACCTGGAAGTCATACTTGTGAGAGATACGGCCCCACGCTTTGGTCACAGAGACCTGGAACCACTTCATGACTTGATCTTTGGCTAAATATGACGTGTTTCTGGAGCACAGCAGGTGATCTGGATTGAGACTGTCCCGCGAGCTGTCCAGGAGACAGAGCACGTCGTCTCCCAAGTTAGCCGAGCCACAGAGACAACTCTCCCTCTCCGTATCCTCAAATGCGGCCACTGCGATTGTGCCAAAGCCCTGCATGTCTGGAGGAATGTCACTACAGGAGGTGCACCACAGCTGGAACTGAAAATGGTATGGCTCCGGGGGCAGAAAAGGCACTATGAGGTCACAAAATAGAGGCTTGCTTACCTTCCAGGATTCAAACATGCTTCCAACCCCAATAAAGTCCCCCACCTCCATGTCCACATCCCTTCTGCACACACTCCTCAGTGATTCCAGCAGGTCATCAGCGAAACCCTCCACAAACTCCCTTACTTTCCAGCTCTCGTGCGTTGAGGTGTAAATGCACCTTTCACAGAAGTTGTTCAGTATTCCCTTATCTAGTGCCAATGACCTGGGGCTGGATGCACTCTCTGTGAATATCTCATCATCTTCTATCGGCTGCCCTTCCATTCCTGAAAGATCCCCCCTGTAGACTTCAATCGTGAGGAAAATTACCAAGGAGACAGTGCTCCATAAGTAACAACCGTAGCTGTCGTCCGAGCTGGTATCTTGTTGGGTCATCCCCTGTTGATTCGAGTCTTGTTGCTGCGAGAGCTCTTTCTCCAGATTGACCTTTTCCTTTTTCAACCTCTCCTCGTGTTGCCGCATGCGAGCCACCAGCTCTTCATCTTGCTCTAGAAGGGTGGTGCTCTCTTTGGGAAAGAGCAGGGGATGGTTCAAGATGGCCGCTGCTACGACCACACACACTCGTGTGATGGCTCCCTGCATCTTGGTTGGTGTCCCTCCCTTCCTTACATGCCAAGGCACCTCATGGAAGCTGAAAAACAACTTTAACTTTAAACATATTCAAAATGGCATTCAAATTTATATATTTTTCAGGAGGTGTTGTCAATAATAGTAAGATTTATGTTTGATTATCTTGTATAAAATGTGCATATTGTATTTTTTATTACATTTACATTACATTGTTTAAATGGGTACACCATTTTGAGAACCTGTTCTAGACATATGTAAAACTATAGTTTATTTATGCAATATAGCTCCTGGTGCACCATTACAGTTATGTGCAACTCTAAATATAAACTAGATATGGGGCTGAATGAACAGTATGAAACTGTGCCATGAGAGGAAAAATATTCAAGAAAATGCTCTTTAGAAAAGTCTGAACCCTCCCTTACCAAATGAGATGATTCATGTAATTAATGTATTATGATACGCTGATAAAATGAGAAGTCGCCGTGACGTCGGGAGTAAATGGATCGAGTTAGTGTACTACATTAATGTAGCCAATTATATAGCCAAAGGCTATCTGTGTTCGTTCTGAAAGAAGAATAGTCTACAAAACACTGCGTAGGCCTATCTACTTAGATCTGACCAAGAAACATGTAAATGTCATATGCCGCCTATGCGATATGTACCGGTATATAAAATTGTGTTAGTCGTTGTTGCATTTCTCGTCATGGAAATTATTTGGCGAGTTGTTTCTAAAGTGTATGTCACACATGCTTTCCCGAATTTGAAGTTTTAGAACTACAGTAAAAATAAGTTTACATTGCCATACCTTCGCAGTGTTCTATACGAATAGCCCAAGGTTGTAAAAAGACACAAACTGAACTGAAAAGCATCTTCCGTCTTGGTGAGGAAAGCGCTCGCCAACCGCTTGTTTCACCACATTTCCTGAACGCGCCCCACCCCTCATACTACCCATCACCCCATAAGTCATAAGTAAAAACTTAAGTAGAAACTTCCCATTGACTAAGCCATGCCGGGCTACATCAGTAGGAGGGTGCGTTCAGTGGACTGAACGTTCTGAACGTTCAATAAACTCTTTCACACGTTTCCTTGAACATGTTCACGTTCTTTCTACAGCCTACTGCTGAAATACAACAATCTAAAGCACTGTTAGCCACGTAAACGTTGTTCTACACTTACCGTTCGCGTTCACTGAACATGTAGCAAACGTTCCACCATCCTGAACGTAGTGTAATGCACGTATGTGCGGACACAGGCTTACAGTATGTTATGTTAACGACGCAAACGATATTAGACTTTTGAAAACTCTCTCAAGACACCACGGAAAAAATACATATCCCTCTCACCTGACAGAACGAGTGATAAACAGCGGTTTCATTAAGGGGTAATTAACTTTTTTATTAGAAATAAATGTGTTTCTAAAATTCATTCAGTTGTATGCAAGGCATTTCATATTAATGAATCACAATAAAGTTGATCTAATATAATTATAAAATTATAAATATATTGTCACTCATATAAACTATCAGCATACACATCGTTAGCTATTAAAGTCAACAATTATGTGAGCAGTCAGTTATCTAAGTATTCTAAAATGGTGTAAATAAAGAAAGCAAAAAACAACAAATCAGTGATGAGAAGTAGCACCGCAGTTTTGATCCATTTAGGTTTCTTTACATAATTAGTCATTTGATATTTAAAAATGGTCTTAGAATATTAATATGTTATGTAATATGTTTCTAATACATAATATAAATTAATCTAATTCAAATAAAGAAACTCATAATCTTGTATTATGTTATAACCTAATAAACATGCTTGATGTGGAGCAACTGCAATGGATAATTTACATAAATGCTACATTGCACCCCCAAATTGAGTTAAAAGCAACAAAAAAAACAATTCAAAAACCCCAAAAGGTAAAACACGTGGCTGTGCAAATACTAATGTTTCTCAAAAGAAATACAAAAACATTGAAAGACAAAAAGGCACACGGACGGGTAACACATTCAAGGAAAAACCAGGATAGATAAGTGGAGGAACACTAAAAAAGCAGATGCATCGGTACAGCCAAACATGCTCTACTGTGGCATACACAACCTCAGAGCGGGCCGGCTGATCCCAATCTTGACCTCAAATCACATAAAAAAAATCGATATGGTCAGATGAGTCATCTTTCCTATAAGTGGATAAGGGCATGATTGGCATACACCAAGAGAACAGTACAGAATGCTTGACCCCTGAAGTCTGCTGGCTGTGGCTGTTGGATCCATTTAATACAAAACCCTTAAGTTAACCTAAGTTATTCTGACAAATCATCTTCATCCCATGGTTTAAATATTGCTATCCGGATGGGAGTATCCTCTTACAGGATGACAATGCCCCCATCCACAGAGCATTAGGAGTCACTGATTAAATATGACAATGATGTGAATATTATGCTATGGCCATTGCGGTCAACATATTTCTACCCCAGCAGAACATCTACTTTGTCACCCGTATATCAGACCTTTATGTTCCTATATGTACAGTATACAGACTCACTGAACTGCAAATAAGTTGCAAAAAAATCAAATAAAAACAGGAAATTAGCAGAAGTACTGTGAAGTGTTATGGGTTGGCTTTTGTAATGATAGCCTCCACTTTATTTGCTGTAGCAGTTTTTTCCATGTCCTTCAGCCCCTGAATCAGTTTGCCCAGGGCATCGCCGCCCTGCTTTTCAACCCAAGCATGTAGCAGACTGTATGTCTGTTCATCAACATCGTGTGGATGGTTCAACTGGTGAGTCTGAATGGTAGCATTTGGAAAGCCACCTTTAATAGCAATTTTCTTAGTGAGTTTCCATCCCAACACACGGGAAATCTCTGGCAGAAGAGGTTCAGGGTTCACGTCACCTGTTGCTACAGATATCAATACAGACTATTAGAGTTTAATTTCAATTTGCTGCGGTATGAACAAAGCACATACAGTATATCTAGGTACAATATGTGTTTAGCTATTTGCTATTATTTCATACAAAGTAATGTACTAACCATTATGTGTTTTGAATTTAACATTTGTCTAATATTAAGGATTTCAGCCATGAACATTTAAAAGAAATTGTGTTTTGCCTACCTATACAAGGTTGCATTTCCTGAGGAGTGAAAGAGTGAAAAATAAAATTAGCTACTAAAATGTAGGAGTGGATTACATGATGCACATGAAGATCACACCACAGAGTACACTCACAGCATGCGCTTTAAAAAAAACTAATCTTCATTACCTTCAAATGTGGAAAGATATGCCAATGTTAAGACAGACACAGAAACAGGTTAATTCTTCAGTGAAGCTTACAGATGAAGAGGAACGTGTTTATGTACATAAAGTATAACTCACCTGTGGTGATCCAACTGTTGTAATTGTTATGTGTTCTAGAAATAGAAAGACAAAATTGTTATATTATATTATCCAAAATACAGTCAATGAAAACGAACAAAGTTTG
>JAODTR010038476.1:0-20221 GCA_025399935.1 Amblyopsis rosae | reverse complement strand
TATATAAATACATATATATATATATATATATATACATACATATATATATATATATATATATATATACACATACATATACACATACATACATATATATATACACATACATATACACATACATACATATATATATACACATACATACATATACATATATATATATATATATATACACACATACATATATATATATATATATATATATATACACACATACATATATATATATATATATATATATATATATTCTTTTAATTATAAGAGCCTGCCCAGGAAGTGTACCTACAATAGAATTTATATTTGATTTAGTATCTAAACCTCTGGCTATGCGTTAGGGGTAAATAAAAGGGGACATTTGTTTTTCACTTTTTAAATTCAGCATTATATTAGCCATATTGAAGGCAGTAAAACACATAATCCCACAATGTCGATAACATGAGAAACTTTTAATGTCCAACTCAAATAATATACTAATGCAGTTAGAGCATTTCTGCACAATTTGTGTTAGAAAAGACAAATTAAGAGATCTTCTCACTTTGCATGGAAACAAAAATGCCACGTATAGAGAACAGGCGTCATTTGTTTCTATCAGTACAAACATGACATCTCTGGGCAGGTCACATACAGGTCACAGACACGGTGACCACACCACAGCAGCACAGAAGTGACTTTGCACGATTGCCCAGAAAACAAACGTTTTCCTCCATGTGGCCCAAACCAGTGTCAATTAATGCTTCTTGACATCGCATGGAAGCTAATCCACCACTGTTCAACATTTGGTTGCTAGGTCACAGCCGTTTGTTGTCACAGAGTTGTCACCGCGTTCTCAAGCCACTATGTCGTCATGCCGACCAGACATATAATCATTGTACAGGAGTAGGTGGATTACATCCAGAATTAACAGAGAATATAGATTTGTTTTTCAAACACGTTACATACATAGGGCTGATGGTGGTTGGTACTGGCTGCCTGGCTCAAAGGACAGGTCAGCATACATGGAGTACAATTTGACCCGACAGTCTTCATAACCCACAAAAAAAAAAAAAAAACAAAAAAAAAAAAAAAATAGAGAGCAAAAGGGAAATTATATATGCATATATTTACGCAGATATACTATCCATACAGACTACACACACAATAAGACATGCGCACATAGTTCCACACATACCCATACATAACAGCAAGCAGACACACGGCAGTCAAAAACCAAACCTCACAAGCAAGATTATATTGGTGGCAAACGGCCGTCACAGTTCCAGTCATCGTCACATTAGTACGAATTTAGCCGTGGGCTCGCAACACACATCAAGGGAACTTGGAAACAACTGACCAAAAAAAAAAAAAAAAAAAATCTATTTTTACGTGACAAATGTGAACACAACTGAATGATCTGGTAGTGTAACTAGATCACTCTGTTGCATTGCAACGGTATTGGCTGAATAGTGTGATAAATGCACACACACAACTAGGCTAAAATGCAGGGCGTTGACACTAAGTGGGAAAGCTTGTCTGCATAAATGGCGTATACAGGTTTGATGTACCGTAGAGAACGGACATTACATTTACTGTGATTTTAAAATAACACTGCAATGAGCTTAAGGTCTTATGTGTGTATGTGAAAAGTGAAAGATACCCTTGCATGACACTAACAGGGCAGGGCATGTTGATGCAAAAGCAAAAAGGATTAAGGCCAATCAAAATCAAACCGGTTCATTTTTATAGTTTAACTATTTTTTGATTTATATCAATAGTGAAGGCAATAAGTAGCATGTTATCAATCAACTAATTAAACAGCTTTCAATGAAGCCAAATCTTTAATTCCGAATTGGTAAGATTATTCTGGTTGGGGTCAAACCCATCTCAAATGACTGCAGCCAAGCCAACTACTGGAATCCAAGTTCAGTATTGAACAGTGCTGTTTTTTTTTGTTTTTTAAACACATCTTCCATATGTATATCTGCATATACAATTCCACTCATTCTTTGTTATTATATTTGGCCCTTTTCCACAGCAGGGCCAAGAGGATAATTGCCAGGGTCAGAGATTACACAGAAATGACTATTGACCCACAGTAATAGACTATGTCTGCAACAAGGAAAAACAAAAGGAATCACAGAATCAAAACTACATAGTAGATAATAAATAAAACCTGGCGCTCCCGTTATTGGGGAAATCAGCTTGCCGAGGACGAGTCACTTTTACAGTGCCATCTCTACACTGCTGTGGAAACAGTGTCATTAAGAATATATAAGAACAGTGTTTAACAAAAAGAAAGTAAGAGGAAAAAAGTGAAATGAAACAGTAAAATAATGCAGACGGTCAAAGACGACAGACATTTGACAGACAGTATAAAATAGTGGCGTTTGAGGTGGTCCGTGCAGAGGCTTGTTCCTTCAGAGTAAGTCTGCTCCGCTATGGGTTTTTAGACGGACTCTTCATTCAAGCGTTGCACGATCCAATGCACACACTTTCCCCATATTAGAAGAAAAAAATAAAAACGACAAATAATATTAAAATAAATCAAATAAACAAATCAGCATGTTGACACAACACCACAGCGGGTAAGGAGTCTGAAAGTCAGTGCCCAGACACAAGTCAGAGATGGAGGTCTGTTGGGTTTAAGTTTAAGGTTTTGATTAGTTACCATTTACCAGTTAACAGACGGTCAATAACCTAGAGACATGTGAGGACATTAGAAATATGTAAAAGATTTACAGAAGTTATCAGATCCCCCCCTCGCCATCCCCAATCATTTAAGATCCATTTCAGTTATGACAATTTAAAAGAAATGCCCCAAAAGTAACAAATTTTGTTGTATGCAAATAATACTATATTATAATCATCAGGAAAACCCACCCCCCCCCCCCCCCCCTCCACCCCCAATCACCAAATTATAGAAGTTGAATAAAAATGCTCAACCTTTAATGCCTCAAAAGGTTTTTTTTTGTCGTGAGCTAAACCTGATCAGACCCAGGTCTGACCTAGCCTGAAACGGTATTTTTTTTTGATCACCCAACCTAAACTTAAATGCCATTATCCTACGGCAATCAGATACTGTACATTCATAATACAATGTCAACAGTGTGAATGCATTTGCATTAATCTGTTGTTAATTCATATGTGCCACTAAACAAAATGTCTGCACCATAGCAGACAAATATACCTATGTATCTATGTATTGTGTGTGTGTGTGTGTGTGTGTGCGTGCACGTGCTTTGTATGTGCATGTGTGCGGGCATGGTTAGTCTGGGCTCCGGTCAACTGAAGCACATTTCCGTAGGAAACAAGCACATCTCATTGGCTATACCATTTTGGCCAATCACCAATGACAGAATGTCCGACACTGGAGTTCCACTAGGCCTGTTCTCAGTTTTTTCTATTAATTGTAAATGTTTTTTTAAATATATATATATTTTTTTTTTGGTGGGGTGGGGGGTCATATGGTGTGTTTGTCGGTTGGAGAAAGAGGGCACGATTCACTCCGTTTGAAGTGTCCTTGTGGATGGAGGGCAGGTACGGTTCTCATGGTGACAAGAGTGAAGTGTCGGATGGCCTTGAAGGGAGGAGCTTAAACCTCCGCGGCCTTCAAGCCGATTCGTTCCTCCTCCTGTCAGTCACTGTTGGGCTTTTTGAGGGAAAAGGCGAAGATGTTGAAGTGGCTGCTGAGCTGGTTCACCTAGAGAGAGAGCGAGAGAGAGCGAGAGAGAGCGAGCGAGAGATAGAGATAGAGAGAGAGTCAATTCACACACAGGCAAGAAGAACCAATACATGACTATAATCATCGTTGCTGTATTTAAAAGCACATAAAAACTAGGCAAGTCTAGTTCAACCGGCCGCGGGCATGAGCCAACACCATAGGCCAAAACATAGCTTAGCATGCAAGGTTCCTCCATGAAACTGCAACAGAAGTTGGGATTCAACGCTATTGGTACATTACTGCCACCTACTGTCTACATTGTGCATTACCACCACCTATGCAGAATGTAGCATAATGCACTTTTTAACAAGGTCAGTCAGTTTGAAGTCAGTCAGTCATTGACATTTGCTCATATCGGCCAGTCCGTCAAAAAAACAATAAAATAAATAAAAATGTTTTAAACATACTGTAGGTCTCTGCACTGTGTGTGTGTGCGCATCCTCACCACTGACACTCCATAGTGTATGTGCGCCAATAGGACAACGCCGGTCCACATGTACAGCAACAGGGTCTCGTTGGCAACCACCCCGGCGACCGCCAACACCACTACCGTTGCCATGGGCAACAGCAGCCAGCTAAGCGCCTGGCAGCGTGTATTGCTCATCTGGCAGACAATCAGCTTGCACTGCAGGAGAAATACACGGATCTTAGGAAACGCTGTGTCAAAAGGATGAATGGGCTGTGAGTAGTGAGGGAACTACTAAACACAATTAGAGGCTTTCTTCTATCATTTCCTTTCTACTATCCAATAATAAATTACTGAAGATTAAATTAGCAGAACAGTGGGTTTTAAAGTGGCTCACCGGATGTGGTTTCATTGGTGACACATGAAAATGGCAGAATAACATTGAAGTAATGTATGTATGTATGTATACATACACACACACAACCACATACATACATATATTAAGAAAAATACTAAACTAAACAAATAAATCCTCATAATTTTTAGGATAGTCTTATTTGTATCAAATTCAATACATGGCTGACAATCATTTACTACAGTATATTGTCATGCTTTACGCCAATTGTCATGCGTTACGCCATGATACAAATGAAGATGGTACAAAACACTACAAGTCCGTGTGAATGTGGATGTGTGTGTGTGTATGTGTGTGTGTGTGCGCGCGCGCTCTACTCACGGTGACATTAGCAAAGGCCGTGCCCACCATGAGGTAGAAGGCGCGGGGCTGCAGCAGTAGGATGTCGGAGGGAGAGAGTACCACCCAGGCGGTTGCCATGGTGAAGAGCAGAGCGGGGGAGAGGAGCGGCAGGAAGGCCTCGTACATGCTGCTGTGTTTCAGGGTCTTGCTGCGATAGGCCCTGGGGCAGCAGGGGTCAGGGGTCAGGGGTCAGCTCGCACGCACGCGCTCACATACTGTATATGTACTCACTCACACACACACACACACTAGCTGGCATGCGCGCGCACGCACACACACACGCTCAAACACACACACACACACACACACAATTGTTCACATCTTGGTGAAGTTTTAAAGCTACAATCACTAATACTGTAAAGAAAATGTATATTAAGGGCTTATTGCGCTGTCTAAGCTTATGTGTTTATATGTTTTATTATAAATGTATCTGATGTCTGGGTGCGACATTGCCAGACAAATTAATGAATGATCTCATGTAGCGGCTAAATTGAACTTAAAGAGCAGTGGGTTAGTCTGCCAGAGAGGATAGAGAGAATTACATATAAAGTATCAGCGCCACTCCATTTGCTGGGAAAATGTACTGATGCGTTTGGTTTTAAAAGTAAATATAAATTCAATTTCACTCAAGATAGGTGAATGGAGTACGAGATTGCTTTAAGGTTCAAAGGTTCAGATTATTTCCTCACAACATTTTAGTTTGTGGAGACAAACTGTGATTACACACAAATAAAGTGGACTGTCGGAAAATGGAAATATGAATTTCTCACTCGGTACTTACTTAAGGACATTGTAGAGGCTCATGGGTAACGTTACAGTGAAGGAACAGCCTGAAATTCGGCAGGGGAAAATATGTTACAAAACCACAACAGTGATTTGGTTGGTGTATTCCATTCATAAAAACTCACCGATGATCATAAAGATGAAGACATCTCTGTAGAGGAAGTGCCACACGATAGGCGTGTACCACGTTTCCACGCCGACCATGGCTGTGATGAAGTACACGATGGAGATAGTCTGGCAGGAGAGGAGACATCGGAGTTATTACAAAAAATTGAAAATAATAATTGGTCACAACAATAAGGTGATAGGCCTATGTAACGCACACAGCATCGACCCCCCCCCCCCGCCATTAGTGGGAAAACTAGTTTGGCACAGAAACACAAATATCAAAATAGCCTAATATTTCCGAGCAGAACCGAAGGCAATCATTGTAACCTTTATTTAACACATTGAGATTAAGAAATCTCTTTTGCAAGGGCGGGATAATCTACCCCATCTGCCGCATGTCCTTACCACTTGGCTGACGTCGTAGCCCCAGGGCAGAAACAGTATTCCAGTGTTGTACTTCTCCCAGTGGGACAGTATGAAGGAGAATAGCACCACCCACAGGATGTAGTAGAGCGATACCACGCCTACGCCGCTCTCCCCGCGCCCAAACACAGAGTAGACGGTGGCCACGAAGAAGATGCAAGCCCAGCTGTCCAATCCGTGGTCAAACAGCTCCCCCAGTGGTGTGGAGGAGTTGGTGCGCCGTGCCTGCTTTCCATCTACACCGTCTAACAAGCAGGAGAGATAGTGGAGAGAGTGGAGAGCAGGAGAGAGGTGATTAACTACTACATGTGTTCATATACGAGAAAAGCGTTTACAAGAAATTCTCAGAGAAGAAGATCAAATAATAAGACTTGAAATGTGCAATTAGGGTCAATTAAGTCACCTTTATGTCATGTATTATCTAAAGGTAAATGGGAGATCTTCCGTTCTTTATCAAAAAAGCCATTTATATATTGATTGTACTATAGACGTTTGGAGTATTTCCCCACTGTAGGGAATAGAGACTAGAGTCAACACTGAATGATATGGTGTCCATGTAGCGCGGTGCTAATATCTGGCAGATGTGTGTCAACCACATCCTTGCAAACAGCTACAACATAAAACAAAGACAGGGAGGGGAGGCGGTGGGGGGGGGGGGGTCTGGACTCTGGACTCTGAACTTACCCAGTGTGTATGCCAAGAAATTGAAGAGGCCGGCAGCAACCCAAACACAGTTTGGCACATGTTCATGTCCTTCAGCTGACAGAGAAAAGACGCACGCACGCACGCACAAAGACATTCAAAAAGATACACGCAAAGATACGCACACAGACACACGGAATTAACTGAAAGATAGAGATTATCTAGAGAGAGCAGAGCTTGTTAGCACACGGTAAAAAAATAAAAATAAAAAGGAGGGAGGTAGTGTGAAATCACACCATTGCTTCACCTGTCCAAGAGCTTCTGAACAGTTAAACCCTCCACACCGTAGTTTGTATTTATCCATCGCTTAGCCTTACACCGTTTCTCAAAATAATTATTCTATGTCTACAAAGCAGATGTCTCTCTTACTCAACTTGAAATTAATTATGTTTGCTGTTGGAGAATGTAAATTAAAGGCAAATCAAAATTTTTCAATTAAACAATTAAATTAATTAAAAACTACGGCAATGTATTGGACTGCACGACTAAATGTCTCATCCTCAGCCAGAGAATCAAGGTAATTATGTGCTAGCAACAAAGCTATAAAACGTTTGAAATAAACACATTGTTCTGTTCTGATATTTTAATCTCATGAAGACAGTTGTCACATCAGGACAAATCATGAATTAGGTCATTCAAGGTTTGTTGTATGTTTACAGTTGTGGTTCTCTTGTTGCTGCTTGGGTAAATCAGTTTAATCCACCCAACCCGTAATCTGAAATGGCTCAGCACTAATTCATTGTTGAACAAATGACTCATCACCATGTGTATTTCGTATGTGATGAGTTGACCATTAACCTTGAACTATCACAATCACTCCTGTGTTCGGTGAGGAGTGAACTTTGTGCTTAACGGTGACAGTTTGTTAAAAAGGAAGCCGCACACGTAGTTTCTCACACAGCCATGTAGCTGAATAATGTGTAAACCCTCGGGCTTTAATAACGAGCGGTGAGTTAAAATAACACCAGACATAATATGGCCGTTTACAGATCATGCGACGATAACACCACGTGGATAAAAAAGCAATATGACAAACGCACCGTTGGGACACAGCTAAGTAAGAAGGCCTACCAGACGCATAGAAGTGAAAGTCATACGAGGCCAGCATGAGAAAATTCCAGACCAGGAACATGAAGCCTGTGAATGTGATGAGGTTAGGAGCCAGCCACCGTGGCAGGATCTGGGAGCAGACAGAGAGATGGAGAGAGACACACAACGTTAGGAAACTGACACCACAGCAATGTATCACAATGGCAGCAAGATATTTCATCTTGCGTTAACACACAGGTTTATATAATGAAATCAGACACTGGATACATGGATGCCTCCTTAACAAACACATGAATATAAACATAGTGTAATCATGTCAGTGAGGTTTGCAGCGGCTCAAAATAACGTAGCCTCTGAAAATAATACCCGAATATTACCCTAGAGCCAACCTTCAAAATACTGAACATGAGGGGGGGGAGAGAGAGAGAGAGAGAGAGAGAAAATAGGGTAGGATGGAGAGAAGCAGGAGATCACAGAGGAAAAAAGAAGAGGCAGAACCATCAAAACAAAAAGATCATAAGCTGTGTAAGTGTGTGTGTGCGTGCGTGCGTGGGGAGGGGGGACGGGGCGTGGGGGGTTCAAACAAACAGATAACGGATATATACTGGGGCATGTGGGGTAAAAGAAGATGCTGGGGGCAGGGAAAGGGGGCCACACCAGACAGCCTTGCCACAGTACCCGAGGTGATGGCTGGAAACCTCATTAATGATGTAGCCCGCCCGCCCCCCCTCCCTCCCACACTAAACACAACACGCCCACCTTGACCATAGAGTTCCAGAACGGGTGCATGACGTAGACCGACAGCGGGTTGGAATCCACGGCGCTGTACTAAACAAAACACAAAAGGGCAACATGAACCTTTTTATTTAAATACGCATACAGAATGCCCGCCACACAAGCACAGCTATGTTCACACACGCACACAAACTCGCGCACACACACACACACACACACACTGTCTACTGTAGCTGCACAGCACAAACGTGTTTATCACATAAAAGCAAGACAACTGCGATTAATGACAGGTTTTGTTGTGGCATAAAAGGAAGGCCCACGTGAGATCACACAGAGGGGGCTAGAAACATCAGAAAAATAATCAGGATGGTGTTTCGATGTCTTCCGTTGCCGCGCGTGTAGGCGTAATGTACACACGCTCTTGCCATACAATCATGGCATACAAAAGGCCTCTCAGATGGAGGCACAATCCCGCCATTCACACACGCGCTCCTCCACCATAGCCCAAGATGCTCCGGGAATACAACTCACATGGAGTTCCGTTTTACCACCACATGAAATTATACAATTATAACCTCCTGTGAATGTGGGGGCTTTCATTCAATAACACAGAGATGTAAAGGGAAGCATATATTCTGAAATAGCCACAGTAAGGTGTATTGGGCAAAGGCAAAAAACAGAAACAAGCTGTTATGGTTGAAACCAAGTTATGTCTTACATAACAGGGTTTGGATAGTCTAGTGGTCTGGGTGTTTGATTCCCAGCCAAAAGGTTGACTTAAATTACATTAAACAAGTGTCTGTATACTTATACAATACTGAGTGATAACTCAATGATTGTTAATAATCCATTAGGCATTTACTGGATACATACAGATCATTTCCTGTGCTACATATGACATGCAGTATGGACAAAGCACCAGAAACTAATCAGCACACCCTCAGAGGGTGTGTTTATCATTTATGACGAAATTAATCTTTTCTGGGGCTTTATCTGGTGTTATTCAGAGGGTGACCGTCTGAATTTCCAATGGCCCTCTACACAGTATGTGGAAGGAGCATGTGTCATTGTTTGTACAACATACAATTGCGTATTACACAATCTATGCAAATATTGAATGGATATGCGCTACCACTGACAATAACGATAGCCTTATACGGCGTAGAGTAGAGATAATAGATTGCGCGCTTCCTTGTCATATTTTGCGATATGGATGGAGACAAGGGGGTGTCGATCTCTGTAGAAAATACTATTATCATGAGGTAGAACCAGACCAGTGGCATATTGAAGCGTGGAGAAAATATTAAGTTAAAGAAGGAATTACCGGTATGGGTCACCAAGTTCTCCTCCCGTGCTATTGTGAGAAAAGCATCTAGGCTTGAGGTGGATGCGAATGTTGTTTTGCCTCATCAAAGTACAAATGGTCCTCCTTATTTACATACTGTTCATTGTCCTGACATACACGGGATCTGAACTAATATATCACGTTAAACAACAATTAGTAGAGGCTGTTACAGGCCACACAACAAATAAGAAACAAAAAATACGACCAACGAACCACGTTTATCATAATATCCAGGGCAGTGGCCGCTGGTTGCCCCATACGATGTTGCACTTAGCCAACAATGCTAGCTGTCACTGGAGCTGTCACTCACTCACACACACACACACACACACACACGCACACACACACACACACACACACACACACACACACACACACACACCACACACCTTGTATTTGTCGAAGCCCGCCAGTTGCTCCTGGGTGACATATTCATAAAGAGCCATGTTTGTACAATCTAGCTCCACAGCAAGTAAACTGTATATTCGTCCCCTATGTAATTACAAAACCCCACGGTTAGCTATGGGTTTGAAGCACCATCTAGCCTTTAGCTGCTATATCCTTCACGCCGGGTGAGGCGAAGTCGAAAGATCTCGGCCACTCCTACGGAATGCAAAACACCCCACTGGCATGGAGCTCACTATCTCCCCTTCTGGCGTGGATGAAGATAAAAGGCACACAATTACTTGGCGTTCCTCCAGCCTGTCATTTGTTTTAATACTGTTCAATACAAACGAAAGATT
Organism: Amblyopsis rosae; assembly: GCA_025399935.1. Lineage (NCBI taxonomy): Eukaryota > Metazoa > Chordata > Actinopteri > Percopsiformes > Amblyopsidae > Amblyopsis > Amblyopsis rosae. Next base: position 9,472 of record JAODTR010038476.1, on the reverse strand, counting down.
CGTTATCACAAGCAAGATATATACGCAACATGCACGTATTCGCTGGTTGTATGCCTAGTTATCATTCCGGGTAAGGCACGTCACATTGTCTAACGTGACGTGGCCTTCATCGCACCCGGAAGCGAGAGTTGGTCTTCCTCTTTTTCACCTGAGCTCCTGAAACATTGATCCTGCACAGTTAACATACACGCATAATGTAAGTATTGTTTACAATATTAAAACATGCTCGTTATAGCTCTTGTATTACTTCAATGGCTGTTTCCGTTGTGCCGCAGTGGCATTCTAATGTGACCGCAAAGCATATATTATATGCTAGCTCTATGCTAGCAGTGTAAATGACAGAAATGCCATCTCCCTTGGGTGCTTTCAACAGACACACATGCGTTATATAGCCACATTATATTGCCCTCGTCTATAATGTAACGTGTTCTTGTTTGCCTACCGACGTGCTTTTACCTCTTCGCTCTTACAGAATGGTGACTGACGTACAACTAGCTATATTCGCCAACATGCTTGGCGTGTCATTATTCCTACTGGTTGTTTTATACCACTATGTCGCGGTCAACAACCCCAAGAAGCTGGAGTAGAGGTCCACAGCATGTCCACCCTGACCCAGTGTAGGTATTGGAGAGGTGACTTTCACAGTTTAGATCACGCTAGCCAGCTTCTGCTTTGTGTACTTTACCTAGGCCGACTTTAAATATATTTTCTCTAATATGTTGCAGTTCTACTGTAGCAAGATGTCATCTGCACAGTGCACACTTGTTTCACATATAATAATACACAATTACATACAGTATCTGAGTTACATTTGCAGCATTTAAGACACTTTTAGCCAAAGCGTTGTACATTTGTCAATAGCTGAATATATTGTAGTAAGCAAATAGCATTCAGTGTTTGGAATATTGACAGCAGCATTTAATCAGAGCCAATTTATGACTTAACTGTAAATATTAAATTGTTTGCAAAGGTTATTTTACACGACTCTCTCTACCTCTCCACAGGTGTGATAATATAACCAGTGCCACCACCATGGAGACAACATTCCTCCCCATCCAGATTCATTTTCCAAGACGTTTGATTCATTGTTCTTGTACAGGAGAGTTCCCTTTTTTTCTAATAAAATACATCTGAATGAATGCCATCTTCTACCTTGTTGTGCAACTTCTGTGGCGGTATATGAATGTATAAAATTATACTGTGACAACGCATACATTTATTTAAAATCTGGGTTTTAATAGTTATCAGTTATATTCACAGTATTATTTTGGTAAATAATTCCACTTAAAATATGCATGTTAGATTTAAATAACATTTCACATTACAGAAAATATGTATCTTGTTGAGGCATTATATGGTGGCTACATCAGTAAGATGAGCAAAATGCTACAGGAATGTTTACTGTGTGTGGGGATAAATTACGTATACTGTGTACAGTGTACATATGCCAATAAAAACAATGGTATAGTAATCTAATACATTAAAGCACTTCAATACAACAAAAGTCACATTCATGTTCGGAAAGAAGTCCTCAAGGTGCTTATGTTCTTACTGGTGAGTCAGCCAGTTGTATCAGAGTTGAATGCTCTGGAGTAACATGTAGTCAACTGTGCAAAACAGGTCAGAGTGCTGATAAATTCAGAGTAGTGATGCAAGATACAATAAAAAGTTCTAACAGTTATATATGCCTGGAATAATTAGGAAAACGAGACGTTGACCTTAGTGGTCTGCCATAGCACCTTCATTAATAAATAAAACCTAGCAAACTTGAGTTCATTAATTAAATGTCTGGTGGTTAGCTTTTCTTTTTCCTAACCCTGCAGTGGTGATGCACAGTGATGGCTTTGAGAAGCTCTGTAGTGTGGATAAGTGCATTTAAAAGCAGGACTGACCCAGCGGAGAACATGATAAAAGTGTAACCTGTACGATGCCTTTTACTGGCTCACACAGCGGTTCTCTTGTCTCTGTCTAATGCGCGTTAACATCCCGTTGAACACGGATGCAAAAATCGGAATGCTGTCGAGAAGGTGCAGTTGTTAGGCTTCTCCACATAGTGGCGCTGTCTCGCACACATTCATAGGCTCAGACAGGGAGATCACTGGACCCCCCTCAACCTGAAAGAATAGGTTTGGTAATTAATTTAGTAATCAATAAATATATCGTTCTCTATATTGACATGACATGACATGTTGGACCTTCATTTAACTTAGGTGGTTTTCACCTGCTCTGATGGTTCTGCCTATGGAGCAGCCTCTGCAGTAGATTCTGTTTTAAAGTGGAAACTCCTGTCAGGACTCGTCATCAGAGCTTTGGTTGCCAACTGTATGGGATTTTCCATTGCTGCCACACCTGCACAGTACCAGCAATGCTAAGGTCAGCTGACGAATGGTCCGGTTTAAACAGTAGCTAGACAGATGTTTCCAGCAAAATGCCAGACTTTGTATGTTAGAAATTATTCCGTAATTGCATTGTAATGTCAATTTCTACATGAATAATTGAGTATTTAACAGCATGGGAATGGACAACTCCCTGTCTAAATTACCATGTAGTTGTGTACTCATCAAACAAGGCAATTTAAAGTGATACTGAACTTGAAAAGCCACGCCTGTAACTCCCTCAGTTTGTCTGTAAGGTGGTGTTCAACAATTGTTTGTTTTAAAACACATTTTAAAACAAATATATGTACCACTTTTTGTGGCTGCTTCTTAAATAGTTTTTTTAGGGTGCTTCCTTGTCTGATTGGAGGATAAGTTCAGAGTTATAGAAGAGACAGGCCACTTAGAAGGCCACATTATAGAAGAGGGACCATGTCTCCCCAGTTTTGGCCTCTCTTCATTGGTTACCAGTCAAATACAGAATTGATTTTAAGGTGCTGCTGCTTGTTGTTTTTAAAGCATTACATGGATTCGCGCCATTGTATATCTCAAATCTCCGTACTGTGTATCACTCTACCAGACCCCTTAGATCATCCAATCGACTCCTATTCGCAGTTCCACAGTCTCGTTTGATAACAAAGGGTGATCGTGCCTTCTCGGTTATTGCCCCGAGACTGTGGAATAGTCTTCCCCTTGCTATTAGATCATCTATTTCCATTGATACGTTTAAGTCTCATCTTAAAACTCATTTATACTCATTGGCATTCAACTAGGTCTTGAGACACGTGTGCTTGTTTGCTTTTATGTTTTAATTGTTGTTGTATGTTGTATTCTATTGCATTGTCTTGCCTTGCTCTGTACAGCACTTTGGTCACCTTTGGCTGTTTTTAAATGTGCTATATAAATGAATATACTTGGCTTACTCAATAGACATGTGATTGGCCAAGGATCAAAAGGTAGATAAATGTAAGGAGTGCGTGGTGAGATGCAATGGAAGCAGACAGAAGTTAAAATAGACCGAATGCAATATTTGAGTTGTGTCTACATGCCTGACAGGGAGACATGCTTGCGGAGGTCAGGTTTGAGGAGCCTCCAAACCCTCATGGTGGTCGACTCTTCCCTGACTCTGGCGGATGGAGACTTTGTGCCCGAACCGGAGGGGATAATGCCGGACGTGGGAGGGCTCTCAGATGACCCCGACCTCCGGATTGGGATTCGGCTAATCCGTGGTTGCAGGTCGCACCTGGGCGTGGAATAGACATGCGATAATTGCATGGGATTTATGAGCCAATGGCGGTTCATTCACACTGACCACACCATTGTGCTTATCCGACCCTTGCTACTTACTTGCTGAATTCAATTGAGGAAAGGATGTGATCATGGCTTGTTTTCCTAGCAGTCTGGAACAAAAACATGACGTAGAATCTAAAAATCTGAATGCATAACAGAATACAGTTATATCTTCTAAGCAAGAAGTCGTCCATGAAAGGTATTGAGATACTTTTAAGTCATGCAAACCTGTGCGTGCGCCTCTGTTGGCTGCTGTGTGACTGCTAGAGTGTGGCTGCCTCTGCCACCGCGTACAGGCCACGCAGGGAGGGACGTTCGGGACCACCCAGATAGGCCGGCTCCATTAGCTTTGATGTCTGGGCAGCTGACACCTGCTAACCAAAGGTGATGACACCAAGGATGACTGACAGCCACCCAGATTGTTCCCCTCACAGTCACATACCTGTTCCCCTCCCAGTCCCAAATACTTGTTCCCTCCCAGTCACAAAGACATGTTCCCTCCCCATGTTCCCCTCACTTCTAAAAACATGTTGCCATTCTAGTCACAAAGACTTGTTCCCCTCCAAGTCACAAAGACATGTTCCCTTTTCAGTCACAAAGACTTGTTCCCCTCCAAGTCACAAAGACATGTTCCCTTTTCAGTCACAAAGACTTGTTCCCTCCCAGTGTTCCCCTCACTTCTAAAAACATATTGCCATTCCAGTTAAAAAGGCTTGTTCCCTCCCAGTCACAAAGACTTGTTCCCTCTGAGTGTTCCCCTCACAGTTCTAAAAACATTTTCCCTCAAAATTATATAAACATGTTCCCCTCCCAGTCACAAAGACATGTTCCCTTCTCAGTCAGAAAGACTTGTTCCCTCCCAGTGTTCCCCTCACAGTTCTAAAAACATGTTGCCATTCTAGTCACAAAGACTTGTTCCCTCCCAGTGTTACCCTCACGGTACTGAAAACATGTTTCCATTCTAGTCACAAAGACTTGTTCCCCTCCCAGTCATAAATACTTCTCTTCTCCATATTTGCTGCTTGTGATTGTGGGGATCTGCTTCTTACCTACATTATTATAATGTAAACGCTGATTTGTCATTTCTTTATTGGATAGATTTCTGCTTGTGGACTAATGGGTACTGAACTATATTGAGCATGCTATCTCACAGAGCTGCAAAGCACAAGCCAGTTACTTTCTGGTTGATTTACAGGTTACTAACTTCTGTCTTGACTGTAGTAGAAAGGGAGGCTTTATAGCTCATTGTATTCAGAGTGTAGTTTATGTGACATTATATGACGTGTTGATTAAGGTAGACCCACACACAGTCGATAGAAGGGGCAGGTGCCACACAATTTCTCCAGAAAGGTATAGTTTATTCCAGAGTTTTAACAGAAGAGGGCTCAACAGCACACACAAGGGTGATCTCAGTCAAGATGATTACAGGATTTGGAACATATTCTTACAGAGGAAGTTAGCACCATGTTGAAGGAAAACGGTAAAAGTTCTCATGAGGAAAATTAATCATACAGTGAAGGTCAAACTATACTACCAAACACAGCTGTGCTCTTCAGTATACTTTCTCCTCTTGCGGACACATCTCAGCACACAAGTATTAGACCATGGGTGAATTAGTACCATTTACAATCTAAGTAAGCATGATTTATGTTTTTCCCCATCATTGTGAGTTGAACTGAGAAAATAATATTAATAACAATCTCAAAGATCACAGTGCGATAGCATAAATATTTACTCTCAATATTTACTGAAACATTGGCTGTCAACTGACATTTTTTACAGTATTATTACACTAGTTTTTTCAACCGCAAGTATATTTTATAAAAATGATCCCAGGCTTTGCTTGCATTAACAAACCATTTATTAATTTTCAGCCATAAAGTAGCTGCTCAATATCTGTCCTACTTTAATGCCCACACTAATTAAGGTTTAAGTGCACAGCAGATGAGGAGTCATGGCTAAAAGACATCCAGTTGCTCTATCAATACATATAAATCAAATCGAGTATCTGTGGGATGTGCTGGGCAAACACGTCCGATCCATGGAGGCCCCGCCTCGCAACTTACAGGACTTAAAGGATCTGCTGCTGACGTGCCACAGCACACCTTCAGAGGTCTAGTGTAGTCCATGCCTCGACGGGTCAGGGCTGTTTTGGCGGCAAAAGAGGGACCTACACAATATTAGGCAGGTGGTATTAATATTATGGCTGATCGGTGTATAAGGCTGCACTAGGCCTGTCACGATAACTTTTTTGTTGGGCGATATGCTGTCACAGAAATACATGCGATAAACAATATTATTGTCAGAATCATGTAGTAAACTATGTTGTTCTGCTATTGCTGCGATCAGGCAAGCGAGAGCTCAGAAGCAGCACAACATGGCTAACATGTGAGCAACACATGCAAATACAGCAGGCAATATTATTGACGTCTGGAATATGATTGAGGCCATGTTGGCCATATTGCACGACACATCGATATGGTATTTATCGTGACAGCTTAGGCGGCCTAGGTTTCCCGGGGTGAGAGTCTATATAAAGGGGTGGTTTTGGTGGGTTTAGGAGGACTGGGCTCCAACAACGTCTACTGAGCAAAACCTGTATATTAGCTGAAATAAAGGTGATTGACTATGTCGGTGTCTTAGCTCCTTCTATTGGGTGACATTATTTTTTGATCCCGTTTGAATTGTGACACATAGGTACACATATGTTGGTCTTTTTAAAAGATAATTGTTCAAGTTGTGAACTATAAAGTAATCTTTCGTTTTGTGTGTAACCGCTCAGTGAACTACAGCTTTCGTCTCACACAACACACGTCACCAAAACAACGCTTTCTTTGTATTGTGGTGTGAAAACGTCATGGCACTTAAGTGACACATGGTTATGTAGTCTTACTAATTACATTTTCACAGTCTTATACTTCAACAAATGCCCGACAAACCTCAAACAATTATCTTTTAAATAGACAAACAAACATCATATGCCTACTTCGTGTCACAAAGCAAACAGGATCTAAAAATAATGTTATTCTCTCTGTTAGTTGACTACATACAATTTTTTTCCAAACTAAGGTCCCATAATGCAGAAGTGACTTCGGCTAGCTACAAAGGAATGTGCAATACGAGCATGATCAATAATAATAATAATAAAAAATATAAAAATAAATAATAATAAAATCATGGATGGATATTACATACTGTATCAACGCGTTAACAGAAAAAGCACTATAATCCTTACTTGTTCTTTAAATAGTGCCAATGCAAAACCACAACTCTCTGTTTCTGATCACCACCATATACCATCTACTTTATATACCTACCATTGAGAACATTTGGTCCACAAATACCACTAGAGCTCAAATGCTACTGATTCTACTGTATAATCAGTAGCATAAACTACATTGTAAATAAGTAAATAAACACTATCAAAATAAACACCATCAAACAAGGACTGATTTAGCTTTTGTACTTTTGACAATCGTTTCAAACCTAAGTAAAAAGGTTTCCATATACTATACTGGTTTGCCTATTAGTAGGCCTATAACATTAATTAAATGTAATATTATATACTTCCTAACACTGACTTGCTCATACTGTTAGAACACAGAGCAAAACTCAATATAGTGTTACTTTATAAATTGCTTGTCAGCTAACCTTACTATATATTTGCTATTTGCTTAATCTTCCTTATACATAAAGATAAAATAGCGAAACATGAACATTGCACGAAGAAATAAAGCCACTTACGGCTGACGTAATATCTTTGTGGCACAAGCCATGTAAACGTGCATATGAATAAAAGAGGTTTACAGCACGTATACTAAAAGTTTTATACAACAGCTCGTATTGTACAAAATACAAAAACATGGTTCTTAACATCGACTTCTACACGAAACTAGCCACGTTTGATGCAAGGATAGGATATAGCTTCTACCTTGCGTCATGTACAATCAAATACTATTAACAAAAAATATAAGAGTATATTAACAGACAACAAACCTTCAGCAGATTTCACAGAAACATAAGCTACATTACACTTTCAGTTGGAATTTGAAAAATCCCTTGGTTTAGTAAGAGAAATGACACACAGAAAACACAGTACATTCAGAACTCAGTTGTCATAGCTACAACTGCAACATGGTCAACAGAATGCATAAAAGCATAAAAAGCACTCCTTTAGTTTAGAGGTAATGATGACCTCATCAGGAACGCAAAAGGGATGAGAGAGGCTTTTATAAGAAAGAAATGGAAAATGTGTGGGAAAAAATTCCAGTAGTATCATTTTTATGTAGTGCAAGAACTAAATTGCAGGCAGCATCTGTCTCGTCACAAGGCTAACATTGGCACAACTGCAATATTCACATTAAATAAATAAAAAAATAAACATCCGTTCTATACTCTGAATATATTGGCTACATGGACTGCTAATGTATGACCTAACGTTTGTTAATGGTTAAAAATTCATATTGAGTTCTTATCTACTTGGGCTTTGCTAAAGTCGAACACAAATACGTGTCCTGCTGCGGCATATCACTTTGTTTTTACTCTAAAGCACATTATATTTTAGAGATACTGTATGTACTTATGTTGAATGTCAAAATAAAAAAAATAAAAAGGAATGTAAAACAATTAGAAGGAAAGTAGCTTAGCTAGCACCAGTCATCTTTTAGTCTTTTAGACAAAAGGAAAGACTCACACCTACACAATACCTTGCATCACTAACAGTAGCATGCCTTAACTAAGGAGTCCAGATGAGTCAAATTAACTTTAAATAAAGATAATTCTGTCAGACAAATTTGTACGATCAACGCATCTAATCTTGCACCTTTTAAGCCTTGTATGTGGCAATCTTCACAGTAGGCAAATAAATAAATAAACAAGCACACCTCATTCCCACACACACACACACACACACACACACACATATATTTACTCCTGGGTTGGCCCACTAGGAGAACATTTGGCTTGCGGGGGCTGGAGGCCCTGAAGGAGCAGGGGGCTCAGTTTGGAGAGTAGCCCAGGCCGGGGCAGAGCCTGCAGGGAGGGGAGCAGGGAGCAGAAGCTGGGGGTCTGGAGGGAGTACAGACCTGCCATGCCGCTGACAGAGGCCGGCAGGGGACAGGGGCCCGCCACACACACCGAGGAGCAGGAGGAGGAGGAGGAGGAGGAGGAGGAGGGAGGTGGTGAGGGCGGGGGACGGGGAGGGGTGTGGCTGTTGCTAGGAGACCGAAGGATGGGGCGGGCGTCTCTTCTCCTGAGCCTTAGCTTCTACAAAGAGACACACACACACACGCTCGCTCAGATACATGCCGGACACACACACACACACACACGCAGCAGGCTCAAACATGCGCACACAACCTCCATCCTGGAGGTGGCAGTACCTCAATGACACACCAAAGACTCAGACAGCACCACCAAGGACTCGCGCGCCTAACACTATCCAACCACTAGAGGGCGGCAGAGAAACAACAGACAATAACACCACAGTCCTCCATGCGTCCTGGCTATCATGTTCCACCAACGGGTATCCCAGGCAACACATGCTTACAAATGGATGCTGGGGTGTAGCTGTGGCGCACGGCAGTGCTTGAATCGAAGAACGGGAGCTCAAGCCATATAGTAGCGCCCACACACACACAATAACACTGACCAGGTGAACCAGCAGAGAGAGAAACGCAAAGGAGACTGTGTGTGCACGTGTGTGTGCACGTGTGTGTGCACAGTATGCATGCGAGCGAGCGAGCAAGAGAGAGGGAGTGAGTCTGTCTTACATAATGTCTCTGGGCGGGAGTTCTGGGCAAGCAACA